>JAXIVJ010005350.1:0-74656 GCA_036785665.1 Chirona hameri | reverse complement strand
GGGGCATCGGGGGCAAATGCCCCCCCCCCCCCCCCCGCCCTCCGCAGGAATCTGGGAGGGGGACATTCAATACAAGTATGCCCCCCCCCCCCCCCGCGCGTTCCCAATTTATCGTAAAATCGTCTTTGCAGCAGTCAAAATCCAGCTATCCAGTCAAAACCCGAAAAATTTCGCGCCGCTTCGCGGCATGACACAACTTTCGCAATAGCTTATACAAATTTGAAAATGGGAAAATTAATTCCATTAGGTAAATGTATGGCAGAGGCTTGGCGATAATTGTCTGGTCTGGCTTGGCGATCATTGCTGGCACTGGCGGGTCCAAGGGGCATCTGCGAGAAATGCCCCCCCCCCCCACCCTCCACAGGAATATGGGAGGGGCATTCAATACAAGTATCCCCCCCCCCCCCCGCGCGCGTTCCCTGCACTGAACGTGAAAAACAATGATCCTATGAGAAAACTTCATGAAAACGGAAGTATTTTTCTCGAGTGATTGAATTTGAAGTTTGTATGTCTCCCTTTTTTAATGATAGAGAAAACAGCGCACCTGATGGCCATTCAAGCAGCCCCAACCGGAAAATTTCGTGCCGCTTCGCGGCATGACACAACTTTCGCAATTACTTATACAAATTTGGAAAATGGAAAATGAATTATATTAGGTAAGTGTCTGGCAGAGGCTCTCCTTTGCGGTTATTGCTGGCACTGGCGGATCCAGGGGGCATCAGGGATAAATACCCCCCTCCTTCCACAGGAATCTTAGAGGGGGCATTCAATACAAGTATGCCCCCGCACGTTCCCTGCACTGAACATGAAAAGCAATGATGTTAGGAGAAAACTTCATGAAAACGGAAGTTTTTTTTTGTTCTCTCGAGTGATTGAATTTGAAGTTTGTATGTATCCCTTTCTTTCAATGATAGACAAAACAGCGCACCTGATGCATTTCAAGCAGCTCCGGTGACACTTAACCCGCACCCCGCTGGGGGGGGGGGGCAGAATCAGCCCCCTCCCGGATTTTCTCAATAATTTCAAAATTATGATAGATATCACCGTCAAACTTTCAGTACATTTTGCTGCATCAATTCTACGCCTTCTCACCCAAACTCCAATTAAATTAATGCAGTATTATGTGAAATAATGACGTTTTAATGACGCCATGTCATGCCATTTTGCGGGAAAACGATAAATAGTTTGAACAATCGTAGAAAATAGAGTTTTGAAGCAAATTGCAAATAAAATGTCAAAGAAAATAAATGACATTTTCTTCAACATGGTTATCTGGAATATTAGAAATGCTGTGTTTTTGACCGTCCAAAATAGGAAAAACTTTTTTTTCGAGAGAAAAAAAACATTTTTTTGTTGTTGTGAATTTTGAAAAGTGAATTTCTTAGCTCGAATACCAAAGTAAGGCGACCGGCCCAAATCTGCGGGGAAAAATGAGGGTACCTTGTTGCCACAAAAGATGCCCCCACGGAGAGAGGCTGGATCCGCCAGTGCGAAAGATAATTCAATTTGTTGTCACTCAGGCTTCATCAGATTTGATCTCGGGTCAATGGCTAGCTCAGGGAAGGCCATCGAACGTGAAACATTCTTAAAATAGCGGAATTGTTTTTAGGGAATAACTTTTGAGATACGCATGATAGAGTGATACTTATAGTTTTCACCATTGTGTTTCTCTGTCGAGACACATCGAATGGTATATCGGATGATCATGACCTAGTTGGTCATATTCGAAAATTGACCTGTCCTGTGCTCAGTTCAAGGTCAGATCAAGTTCAAATTTTACATCCATCAACATGTCTCGACGAGCGAAACATAATGTTGATAACTCCATTACTCTACCTTCATTTGGCAAATAGTTATTGAATAAAAAACACGTAACCTCTTGGGTCACCTGAGTTGACCTCGTAGAGGTCACATAACACAAATGTGACTTGGATCTTTGCATTTGGCACAAGAATGATGTAGGCACCTGGTGAAAACTGGTCAAATTTAAGCATTTTCTGTGGATTTCTACGTGTTTTTTATTTTCTCCATTTACTTATAATGGAAGTTTATCAATCGAATTGACCTTCGGTCACCGATATCACAAATTCGAGATATACGAATTACTTATGGGCTATGGCCTAAATGAATCCTGTGAGTTTCAAACCGCTCGGTCGATCACTTTGGCACGACCACAAACTTTCAAAAACTTGCTTGGAGGTGGGGTCACTTAACGTGACTTGTTGACCTGACCTGAGATGACTCGAGATAAAAAATGGCACACAATTTGGGTGATTGTTCCCCAAAGAGTTACGCCAAGTTTGGCAGCGCTGCGTGTCGACGTTTTACAATATTTACGAAAACCTCAGGGGACGGATACCCGCCCCCCAAGTCGGTGCGCGTGTTAATACTTCCCATCATGGTGCCAACAGGGATCAGTTGCCGCATTTTTTTTTGGATCAGACTAAGAACTTATCAGTCAATCTACGCATAGGTTCTGTTCGACATGGGCCTGTCCGACGTTTTTTGTTGCGACTATTTGGGGGCCCGGCAAAATATAGTGGCCCAATTCCGAGGTTATACCATTTTGCGCCATTTTTTTGGTGTGTGTGTAGTTTTGATCGAGGGGGCCCCTCGGGATGCTGTGCCTCCACCCCCCCCCCCCCCCCAAAAAAAAAAACTTGCTTGGAGGTGGGGCCACTTAACTTCCAAACCTTGCTCTTGGAGGTAGGTTCACTTAACAGGACCTGGTGACCTGACCTGAGATGACTCGAGATACAAAATTACACAAAATGTGGATAATTGATGCCAGGGGCGCAGCCAGACCTTCGGCAAGGGAGGGGCACGGCATCCCCAGAGGGCCCCCTCGGCCAAAGGGCCCCCCCCCCCCCCGCCCCCCCCCCCCAAAAAAAAAACGCGAAATGGTATCTCCTCGGATTTATGCCTCTATATTTTGCAGGGTCCTAAATTGTCGCAAAAAAGTCGGACAGACCCATGTTGAACAGACCCCATGCGTAGATTGACTGATAAGTACGTAGTCTGATACAAAATAATGTGCGGCAACTGACTCCCTTTGGCACCATGTGAAGTATTAACACGCGCACCGACGTGGGGTGCGGATATCCGCCCATCAGAGGTTTTCGTAAATATTGGGGAAAACGGCGGTGTGTAGCGCCACCAAACTTAGCATAGCTCTTTGGGCATCAATTATCCAGATTTTGTGTAATTTTGTATCTCGAGTCATCTCAGGTCAGGTCACCAGGTCCTGTTAAGTGAACCTACCTCCAAGAGCAAGGTTTGGAAGTTAAGTGGCCCCACCTCCAAGCAAGTTTTTGAAGTCGTGCCAAAGCCCTGTACAGTGATTGACCGAGCGGTTTCAAACTCACAGGACTTAATAAGGTCATAAGTACCTACAATTCGTTTATCTTCGATTTATAATATCGGTGACCTAAGGTCAGATCCAGGGGCGCAGACAGACCTTCGTCAAGGGGGGGGGGGGGGGGGGGGGGGGGGGGCGGGGGGGGGGGGGAGGCACAGCATCCCGAGGGGCCCCCTTGATCAAAACTACACACACCAAAAAAAATGGCGCAAAATGGTATAACCTCGGAATTGGGCCACTATATTTTGCCGGGCCCCCAAATAGTCGCAACAAAAAAACGTCGGACAGGCCCATGTCGAACAGAACCTATGCGTAGATTGACTGATAAGTTCTTAGTCTGATCCAAAAAAATGCGGCAACTGATCCCTGTTGGCACCATGATGGGAAGTATTAACACGCGCACCGACTTGGGGGGGGGGGGGGGCGGGTATCCGTCCCCTGAGGTTTTCGTAAATATTGTAAAACGTCGACACGCAGCGCTGCCAAACTTGGCGTAACTCTTTGGGGAACAATCACCCAAATTGTGTGCCATTTTTTATCTCGAGTCATCTCAGGGCAGGTCAACAAGTCACGTTAAGTGATCCCACCTCCAAGCAAGTTTTTGAAAGTTTGTGGTCGTGCCAAAGTGATCGACCGAGCGGTTTGAAACTCACAGGATTCATTTAGGCCATAGCCCATAAGTAATTCGTATATCTCGAATTTGTAATATCGGTGACCGAAGGTCAATTCGATTTGATAAACTTCCATTATAAGTAAATGGAGAAAATAAAAACACGTAGAAATCCACAGAAAATGCTTAAATTTGACCAGTTTTCACCAGGTGCCTACATCATTCTTGTGCCAAATGCAAGTCACATTTGTGTTATGTGACCTCTACGAGGTCAACTCAGGTGACCCAAGAGGTTACGTGTTTTTTATTCAATAACTATTTGCCAAATGAAGGTAGAGTAATGGAGTTATCAACATTGTGTTTCGCTCGTCGAGACATGTTGATGGATGTAAAATTTGAACTTGATCTGACCTTGAACTGAGCATAGGGCAGGTCAATTTTCGAATATGACCTAACTAGGTCATGATCATCCGATATACCATTCGATGTGTCTCGACAGAGAAACACAATGGTGAAAACTATAAGTATCACTCTATCATGCGTATCTCAAAAGTTATTCCCTAAAAACAATTCCGCTATTTTGAGAATGTTTCACGTTCGATGGCCTTCCCTGAGCTAGCCATTGACCCGAGATCAAATCTGATGAAGCCTGAGTGACAACAAATTGAATTATCTTTCGCACTGGCGGATCCAGCCTCTCTCCGTGGGGGCATCTTTTTGTGGCAACAATGTACCCCCATTTTTCCCCGCAGATTTGGGCCGGTCGCCTTACTTTGGTATTCGAGCTAAGAAATTTACTTTTCAAATTCACAACAAAAGAAATGTTTTTTTTTCTCCGAAAAAAAGTTTTTCCTATTTTGGACGGTCAAAAACACAACATTTCTAATATTCCAGATAACCATGTTGAAGAAAATGTCATTTATTTTCTTTTGACATTTTATTTGGAATTTGCTTCAAAACTATTTTCTACGATTGTTCAAACATTTATCGTTTTTCCGCCAAAAATGGCATGACATGGCGTCATTAAAACGTCATTATTTCACACAATACTGCATTAATTTAATTGGAGTTTGGGTGAGAAGGCGTAGAATTGATGCCGCAAAATGTACTGAAAGTTTGACGGTGATATCTATCATAATTTTGAAATTATTGAGAAAATCCGGGAGGGGGGCTAATTCTGCCCCCCCCCCCCCCCCAGCGGGGTGCGGGTTAAGTGTCACCGGGGCTGCTTGAATTGCATCAGGTGCGCTGTTTTGTCTATCATTGAAAGAAAGGGGTACATACAAACTTCAAATTCAATCACTCGAGAGAACAAAAAAAAACTTCCGTTTTCATGAAGTTTTCTCCTAACATCATTGCTTTTCATGTTCAGTGCAGGGAACGTGCGGGGGCATACTTGTATTGAATGCCCCTCTAAGATTCCTGTGGAAGGGGGGGGGATATTTATCCCTGATGCCCCCTGGATCCGCCAGTGCCAGCAATAACCGCAAAGGAGAGCCTCTGCCAGACACTTACCTAATATAACTCATTTTCCCATTTTCCAAATTTGTATAAGTAATTGCGAAAGTTGTGTCATGCCGCGAAGCGGCACGAAATTTTCCGGTTGGGGCTGCTTGAATGGCATCAGGTGCGCTGTTTTCTCTATCATTAAAAAAGGGAGACATACAAACTTCAAATTCAATCACTCGAGAAAAATACTTCCGTTTTCATGAAGTTTTCTCATAGGATCATTGTTTTTCACGTTCAGTGCAGGGAACGCGCGGGGGGGCATACTTGTATTGAATGCCCCTCCCATATTCCTGTGGAGGGTGGGGGGGGGGGGCATTTCTCGCAGATGCCCCTTGGACCCGCCAGTGCCAGCAATGATCGCCAAGCCAGACCAGACAATTATCGCCAAGCCTCTGCCATACACTTACCAGTATCAGAAAAGTGACCGGTTTCTCCAATTTTCTGAACTTGGAAGTTTTGTTCCATGAAAACTTTAACTGTAAAAAAAATGATTTTTTAGTCTGGGGGTGCTAATGGCTGACGAGCATAAAAGCATACAAAATAGAATGCTACTTGACTTTCCGCACAATGGCCGGAACAGGATTGTGCTCGACTCAGATTTTCTTAGACTGACTCGACTCTGACTCATTTTCGAAGGGACTCTGACTCAACTCTGACTCAAGCGGGGGAACTTTTGTTTTGAGTCGACTCAACTTTGACTCATTTGCTTTTACCCCTGGCTCAACTCTGACTCATGTGAAAGTTTCTTGGGTTGACTCTTTTTTGACTCATGTTCAACGGACTTCACGACTTTGATTCAAATGTATTTGACTTTCAAAAAGTCATTGGAATAGTATAAGTAAATACTTCTATTTTGATTTATACTGGATCAAGGCACATGCATATTGCATTATCATAAATATCTACTGCATCCAGCCGAATTGTAAGACATATTGCAATATATATGTTCCTAAGGGAAATAATGATTATAAAATAAAAAAATGATAATGATAATAATAATAATAATAATAATAATAATAATAATAATAATAATAATAATAATAATAATAATAATAATAATAATAATAATAATGGTAATAATAATAACAATAATACAAATAAGTAAATTATCTGTTGTTGAATTAACGTTCTTAAACTACCTCAAGTCAATTTGTGATCCAAACTTCTTGATTTCAGACATAAATGGCGTGTATGGTTTGTATAAACATTCCAGAAAAATTAGTATTTACCTATATGTGTTCGTAGGGGTCATTTTATTTTATTTTATTTATTCAGCAGATCACCCACGGGTTGGCCCATTGATGGGTAAAGTCACATATAACTACAAAGACACATGCAGGCACACAATAAATACACTGATCTCACTCGCTGTCTAACAAGTAAAACATCACAATATATGGCCTAAGTAGTGCTACCCGTGGAGCGGATAAGCCACTGTCGTCAGTTTCTTCGCATAAACCTTGGCTTGTATCTGGATTTGGTAGAGTGAATCTCTAAAAATGTCTATCTGTTCATTCTGATGTAGGAATTCGTTCATCTTTCGCGTCATTCTGCAGAACAGACCATTTTTGACAGTCTCCACACGGGCAAAAGGGACAGCGAATAAATCTCGACGTCGAACTGAGCGGGCTGGGACAGCTAAGCCAAACCAGGATCGCAAGGAGATGGAGTCAATTTTGTGTTTGAAAACACGAGCAACATAGACCAGGTCATGCTGGGTACGTCTGGCAGCCAAAGAGGTGAAGGAGTGTGCTGAAAGTAAGCGGTTGTATGAGAGAGACTCCGAATTTACGCCTGAATGCATTGTCAGCCAAATAAGGAATTTGTGTTGTATCCGCTCGATGCGATCCGTATGGGTCTTAGCTGCCCCGTTCCACACCACACTGCAGTATTCGAGTACAGATCGGACGTTGGCGTAGTAAGCCGCGACAATAGCACCGGACTGGTATTTCGCGCTCTTCCTACCAGCCTGAAATGATCGAATCATGAGACCCAGTGCCATGTTGCCTTTTCTTACGATGGAGTCAATATGCGATTCAAATGTCAACTTCTGATCCAAAACTACACCTAAGTCACGCATCGTGGTCACACGTGCTAAAATCTCTCCACCTATTGCGTAAGGACTGATAATGGGCAAGCGTTTGAGAGTGATGGTAAATGACTTGCACTTGGATGCGTTAAGCTTAAGTTTCCAAGTCGACGACCAATTCACAAGGCGAGCGAGATCAGCATGCAGCAAGTCGGCGTCTGCGGTCGAGCGCACTTCTCGGTGGATCTTAACATCATCAGCGTACATAAGACATCCCGACTGAACATGCGATGGTAAGTCATTGATAAATAAAAGAAACAGAAGAGGCGACGACAGACTGCCTTCTGGCGTACCAGACGTCACCGGGATCCAAGAGGACATTTGGCCATTAAGCACCACACGCTGCTGACGGTCGTATAAAAAAGAAGCGATCAATGCAAGGGCGGTCCCAGTGATACTGTACGATTGCTGCAGTTTGTGCAGCAAGAAACGGTGGTCGACACTTTGGAAAGCAGCAGAAAAGTCCGTGTAAATACAGTCGAGCTGGGTGCCATTTGAAATGGCCTGCCATCCAGCGCGTACAATGGAAGACAAGTTAGTTTGACAGGAGCGATGAGGAATAAAACCATGCTGTTCCTCTGACAGAGCAGTGCGGACATGAGCGTAAAGGGTCTCACAGACGATTCTCTCTAGAACCTTCCCGAATAGAGGCAGGAGTGCAATTGAACGATAGTTAGCCGCTAATTTGGTGGATCCTTTTTTATGAATGGGTACAATATTGGCCTCCTTCCACTTGTTCGGGAAGATTCCTTGCGATAACGACTGTCTGCAGAGCACAGTGAGCGGAATAGCCAGCTCAGGTGCACATTCGCGAACTATGCGAGCGCTGATGCCATTTGGTCCGCACGCTTTGTTAATTTCGATGGCTTTGATACACTGAGCTCCAACAGCGGCGGCAGTTCAAACTCCGGTGCGACTGGTAAAGGGCCCGTACATGGTAGCGTGAACTTAGTCGCAAACGTACGGTTTAACAAGTCTGCACGCTCCGTGTCAGTGGTAGCGGTAATGTTATCATGGACAAGCACAGGGGATGTCTTCTTGTTAGCTTTGAGACACTTGACATAAGCCCAGAACCGCTTCGGATTATCTTTAAAATCGCTCACTAGTCGCTTCAAATATTCACTGAATTTCTGACACGACATCGATTTGAAAAAGCGCGTTTTTCACGAAAGTCACTCTCTGAATGACTTTCGTGAAAAACGCGCACTCTCTGTCACTCTCTGAAAGTCACTCATGGGATGTTTTAGTTCAAGTTAGATCGGTTGTCAGTGACAGGGGTTCAAACTTCAATGTATTCTCTGGGTACGTGCGTATGCATGCTGGAATATCATCAGTTGGCTTTAATTATTGGTAATTGGTAATTATTTTAATGTTAGTTGATGCAGTGTATATTATGTTGATATGGTTATTATTAGGTTATATATACTGCAGTTATCATGTCTATGTATGTATTTAATATTGTATTGCTTCACTTAAGAAAAGGAGAAGTCAGCAGAGTAAGTGATGTAGTGAAGTACTCCTTAAGTTACTTGTTAAACAGACAATTTATTTATTATCAACTAATTATTATAAAGTTGGTTTGAAAAGCACCCAAACTGTCCCACTCTAGAACATTGTTTGGACGCCTGTATTATTTAGTTGCTAGGCTTTGTTTTTCTCGTCAGATGTGACTGACTCGTAAGATGATGAGTCGAAATAACTTTGACTTGAGCAGCATCCAGGCGACTTAACTTTACTCAAGCGACATCCTTGTGACTCAACCCGTCTATTTTTCTTAAGTGACTCGACTCTGACTCAAATTGAGCCCCTATTTTTCGTAAGCGACTCGGCTCTGACTCAAGTTGAGTTGAGTCAGTTTTGAGTCAAATTTGACACACCGACTCTGAGTTAAGCACAACCCTGGACCAGTCAGGGGCGTAGCTTGACTCAGCTCCTTGCGTGGTAGCAGTCAGGGCGTAACAGGGGCGCAGTCAGGGGCGTAGGGCGTGACAGTCAGGGGCGTAGCTTCTCCAGTAAGTTTTTTTTTGGGGGGGGGGGGGCTGAGCTGGGAGAAAAATCGCTCAAAGTGCCATCAAAATTCACAAAATACAAAATTCTCCTCGGATTTGACCCACTTCCTCGTAAAAGTCGAAGGGGGAGGCCAAATCGCTGAAGCCAAATCGGGGGGCTGAAGCCCCCCTACAACTGAATAGGATCCTACACCCCTGGTGACAGTGATGCAACACAATGAAAAAAAGCAGAACCTCCAAATTCACAACATCCCAAATTTCTGCAGTGATTTGGGGAAGGAAAACAGGTACTTTTCCAAAAATTCAACCAAAAACTTGTTAAAACCTCCCAAAAAACGTGTTGCGTATTCAGATTACAACCCCGCCACAGATACCATCGTTATCGGGGCCATGGATAGCCCTGGGACACTACAAACACGTTATGTAAAAGACGGCAGCACTTTGGAATGAGACTGGAGCCCAGTTTCCCATATACGCATACGCAACAATACAAGGTACCTTTTTAACATACGACCCGGGAGTCTCGGTCCCTGACTGACGCGAAGGCCATATCTATACAAGAAATACGAGTAACGATTCATTAACTTTCCACATCATAATATATGTACATATTGGCATATATGAAAATAGGTAGTGTAGTAACGCGTATACAAAATTACGCAAACATTTCTGGTATATGCATTACAAAAATTGTTCCGCCGCTGGCGAAAAATTTATTCCGCGAACTTAGATCATGGAACCACTTTTTTGACAATGACACTTACCTAATGGAATTCATTTTCCCATTTTCCAAATTTGTATAAGCTATTGCGAAAGTTGTGTCATGCCGCGAAGCGGCGCGAAATTTTTCGGGTTTTGACTGGATAGCTGGATTTTGACTGCTGCAAAGACGATTTTACGATAAATTGGGAACGCGCGGGGGGGGGCATACTTGTATTGAATGCCCCCCTCCCAGATTCCTGCGGGGGGCGGGGGGGGGGGGGCATTTGCCCCCGAAGCCCCCCCCCCCCCTGGATTCGCCAGTAATCTTTCGGACGTTTTTTTCTTCTCGCGCGTCGCTACCTCTTTTTTTTCTCGAGATATAGACGGGTTTTGGTAAGGGCAGGCCCATTTATGGCCTACATTTTACCTTTGTTGACCTCTGGTGACTTCAATGGCCTAAATGACCTCACCTAAAATAATGACTTAGTACTTGCATTGGACCTTGTTTGTTTCGAGCTATCTAACCTGTTTCTGTTTGTCGCTATACGTTGCATGACTTTTGAAATATTGTAGGGGCGGGTATCCACCCCGCCCCGCCCCGTCGGTTCGAACTTGGTGCGAACCCCGTCTGTGCGTGGGTTAACCATTTTAGATGCACGCACAAGGCACCTTGAAGGTCCCAGCAGCAACACAATCAATAAGAGGCAACGCGGAACGTCTGACCCTCAACATTTTACGTTGTCCCGATTGCTCACGTTTGTGACATATTACATTGGAAACACATACATTCGAGGTAATTCACAGTCACTAATGTGTAGACTATGGTGTGTGGAGGGGCTTTACGCGAAACGATCCGTCCTAAGTTTGGAAAGACAACTTCAGAAAATAGCAACGTATAAAACTTCCGTTGAAAATGTTAAGCGCTCACGGGATTTCAAGTAGATTGTCTTAGTTTATGGCCACTGGCAGATCCAGCAGGGGTGGGGGGTGATTAGGGGGGGGGGGGGGGCAAGCTGACATGCCCCAAACCGCCCAAATTCGCCCAAAATTTGACATATTTTATAATTTAAAAAGACAAATTAACCCGCGCCCCGCTGGGGTATTCGGTCGAACACGCTGGGGGGGGGGGGGGCAGATTCTGCCCCTTCGTTACATTCCCAACCAATAACCGCAGCGAGACGCGCAAGGCCGTAATCGAAAGCTCTCAATGAGCCGCATCTAACGTTTACGATAAATTTTCAAAATAAGGTCACATCTCAGGACACGGCCAGGTAAAAGTCAAAATTAAGGTATTTTAGTTTTGGGCTATACTTTCCATCCAAAGCCTTAGATTGAGACTATTATCGCACAAAGTACTCTCAAAGATATAATGCATCTCCCGCATTAGGAAAAAGTGAAATTGTAAGCAAAGGTCAAAGATCAGGTCACAAAAGGTAACTTTTGGCAAGAGGTCTACGGAGGTTATTTTACACGTATAATTTGATAGTAGCAGCCATTTTCACAACCTGACACCATATATGGTCAAGGTCAGGTCACATGAGGTCAAAATTTGAAATTGATTCATCTAAATAAAAAAGGCATGTCTATATACCAGTTTTGTCTCAGAAAAACAGTGGTGGCATTTATTTGTCTGGTCAATAAAAGCAAAAAAAAAAACGTAACTAAAATAATTACGTCATGAGTTACTTATACTTTCGGAGCCATAAGTTAATTAAGATATTGCTTTGAAATTTGGTTTGGGTATCGTCCATACCTGGTTCACTCAGATATATTCCGTTTTTCATATCTTCAAGAAGGAAAAAAAATTGCAAAGTTTTCTGGAATTTTTATATTTTTATTTTTAAGAGTCAAAACCCCAAACTTTCGCAAATCTGAGATCGTAGTTTTAAAGAGAATGCCATTTCCTTTCTTTTGACGTTTTTCATTTACAATCTGCTTCAAAACTCGCTTTTCTACGATTTGTCAAACATTTATCGTTTTTCGGCCAAAAATGGCGTGACATGACGTCATTAAAACGTCATTATCTCCCAAAGTGCTACATCAATTTCATTGAACTTTTGTGAAAAGACGTAGAATTAATGTAGCATAAGGTACTGTAAGTTGTACGTGGATACCTATCATAGGAGTTGGGCTGAGGGGCCGAGGCCTTCTCCCATTGGGCCGAGGGGCCCTTTGGGCCCCTCGACCCAATATATGTATGTAGATATATGTATGTATATATATACAATATATGTATGTACAATATATGTATGTATGTATGTATGTATGCATGCATGCATGTATGTATGTATGTATGTATGTATGTATGTAGGTATGTAGGTAGGTAGGTAGGTAGGTAGGTAGGTAGGTAGGTAGGTAGGTAGGTAGGTAGGTAGGTAGGTAGGTAGGTAGGTAGGTAGGTAGGTAGGTAGGTAGGTAGGTAGGTAGGTAGGTAGGTAGGTAGGTAGGTAGGTAGGTAGGTAGGTAGGTAGGTAGGTAGGTAGGTAGGTAGGTAGGTAGGTAGGTAGGTAGGTAGGTAGGTAGGTAGGTAGGTAGGTAGGTAGGTAGGTAGGTAGGTAGGTAGGTAGGTAGGTAGGTAGGTAGGTAGGTAGGTAGGTAGGTAGGTAGGTAGGTAGGTAGGTCGGTCGGTCGGTCGGTCGGTCGGTCGGTCGGTCGGTCGGTCGGTCGGTCGGTCGGTCGGTCGGTCGGTCGGTCGGTCGGTCGGTCGGTCGGTCGGTCGGTCGGTCGGTCGGTCGGTCGGTCGGTCGGTCGGTCGGTCGGTCGGTCGGTCGGTCGGTCGGTCGGTCGGTCGGTCGGTCGGTCGGTCGGTCGGTCGGTCGGTCGGTCGGTCGGTCGGTCGGTCGGTCGGTCGGTCGGTCGGTCGGTCGGTCGGTCGGTCGGTCGGTCGGTCGGTCGGTCGGTCGGTCGGTCGGTCGGTCGGTCGGTCGGTCGGTCGGTCGGTCGGTCGGTCGGTCGGTCGGTCGGTCGGTCGGTCGGTCGGTCGGTCGGTCGGTCGGTCGGTCGGTCGGTCGGTCGGTCGGTCGGTCGGTCGGTCGGTCGGTCGGTCGGTCGGTCGGTCGGTCGGTCGGTCGGTCGGTCGGTCGGTCGGTCGGTCGGTCGGTCGGTCGGTCGGTCGGTCGGTCGGTCGGTCGGTCGGTCGGTCGGTCGGTCGGTCGGTCGGTCGGTCGGTCGGTCGGTCGGTCGGTCGGTCGGTCGGTCGGTCGGTCGGTCGGTCGGTCGGTCGGTCGGTCGGTCGGTCGGTCGGTCGGTCGGTCGGTCGGTCGGTCGGTCGGTCGGTCGGTCGGTCGGTCGGTCGGTCGGTCGGTCGGTCGGTCGGTCGGTCGGTCGGTCGGTCGGTCGGTCGGTCGGTCGGTCGGTCGGTCGGTCGGTCGGTCGGTCGGTCGGTCGGTCGGTCGGTCGGTCGGTCGGTCGGTCGGTCGGTCGGTCGGTCGGTCGGTCGGTCGGTCGGTCGGTCGGTCGGTCGGTCGGTCGGTCGGTCGGTCGGTCGGTCGGTCGGTCGGTCGGTCGGTCGGTCGGTCGGTCGGTCGGTCGGTCGGTCGGTCGGTCGGTCGGTCGGTCGGTCGGTCGGTCGGTCGGTCGGTCGGTCGGTCGGTCGGTCGGTCGGTCGGTCGGTCGGTCGGTCGGTCGGTCGGTCGGTCGGTCGGTCGGTCGGTCGGTCGGTCGGTCGGTCGGTCGGTCGGTCGGTCGGTCGGTCGGTCGGTCGGTCGGTCGGTCGGTCGGTCGGTCGGTCGGTCGGTCGGTCGGTCGGTCGGTCGGTCGGTCGGTCGGTCGGTCGGTCGGTCGGTCGGTCGGTCGGTCGGTCGGTCGGTCGGTCGGTCGGTCGGTCGGTCGGTCGGTCGGTCGGTCGGTCGGTCGGTCGGTCGGTCGGTCGGTCGGTCGGTCGGTCGGTCGGTCGGTCGGTCGGTCGGTCGGTCGGTCGGTCGGTCGGTCGGTCGGTCGGTCGGTCGGTCGGTCGGTCGGTCGGTCGGTCGGTCGGTCGGTCGGTCGGTCGGTCGGTCGGTCGGTCGGTCGGTCGGTCGGTCGGTCGGTCGGTCGGTCGGTCGGTCGGTCGGTCGGTCGGTCGGTCGGTCGGTCGGTCGGTCGGTCGGTCGGTCGGTCGGTCGGTCGGTCGGTCGGTCGGTCGGTCGGTCGGTCGGTCGGTCGGTCGGTCGGTCGGTCGGTCGGTCGGTCGGTCGGTCGGTCGGTCGGTCGGTCGGTCGGTCGGTCGGTCGGTCGGTCGGTCGGTCGGTCGGTCGGTCGGTCGGTCGGTCGGTCGGTCGGTCGGTCGGTCGGTCGGTCGGTCGGTCGGTCGGTCGGTCGGTCGGTCGGTCGGTCGGTCGGTCGGTCGGTCGGTCGGTCGGTCGGTCGGTCGGTCGGTCGGTCGGTCGGTCGGTCGGTCGGTCGGTCGGTCGGTCGGTCGGTCGGTCGGTCGGTCGGTCGGTCGGTCGGTCGGTCGGTCGGTCGGTCGGTCGGTCGGTCGGTCGGTCGGTCGGTCGGTCGGTCGGTCGGTCGGTCGGTCGGTCGGTCGGTCGGTCGGTCGGTCGGTCGGTCGGTCGGTCGGTCGGTCGGTCGGTCGGTCGGTCGGTCGGTCGGTCGGTCGGTCGGTCGGTCGGTCGGTCGGTCGGTCGGTCGGTCGGTCGGTCGGTCGGTCGGTCGGTCGGTCGGTCGGTCGGTCGGTCGGTCGGTCGGTCGGTCGGTCGGTCGGTCGGTCGGTCGGTCGGTCGGTCGGTCGGTCGGTCGGTCGGTCGGTCGGTCGGTCGGTCGGTCGGTCGGTCGGTCGGTCGGTCGGTCGGTCGGTCGGTCGGTCGGTCGGTCGGTCGGTCGGTCGGTCGGTCGGTCGGTCGGTCGGTCGGTCGGTCGGTCGGTCGGTCGGTCGGTCGGTCGGTCGGTCGGTCGGTCGGTCGGTCGGTCGGTCGGTCGGTCGGTCGGTCGGTCGGTCGGTCGGTCGGTCGGTCGGTCGGTCGGTCGGTCGGTCGGTCGGTCGGTCGGTCGGTCGGTCGGTCGGTCGGTCGGTCGGTCGGTCGGTCGGTCGGTCGGTCGGTCGGTCGGTCGGTCGGTCGGTCGGTCGGTCGGTCGGTCGGTCGGTCGGTCGGTCGGTCGGTCGGTCGGTCGGTCGGTCGGTCGGTCGGTCGGTCGGTCGGTCGGTCGGTCGGTCGGTCGGTCGGTCGGTCGGTCGGTCGGTCGGTCGGTCGGTCGGTCGGTCGGTCGGTCGGTCGGTCGGTCGGTCGGTCGGTCGGTCGGTCGGTCGGTCGGTCGGTCGGTCGGTCGGTCGGTCGGTCGGTCGGTCGGTCGGTCGGTCGGTCGGTCGGTCGGTCGGTCGGTCGGTCGGTCGGTCGGTCGGTCGGTCGGTCGGTCGGTCGGTCGGTCGGTCGGTCGGTCGGTCGGTCGGTCGGTCGGTCGGTCGGTCGGTCGGTCGGTCGGTCGGTCGGTCGGTCGGTCGGTCGGTCGGTCGGTCGGTCGGTCGGTCGGTCGGTCGGTCGGTCGGTCGGTCGGTCGGTCGGTCGGTCGGTCGGTCGGTCGGTCGGTCGGTCGGTCGGTCGGTCGGTCGGTCGGTCGGTCGGTCGGTCGGTCGGTCGGTCGGTCGGTCGGTCGGTCGGTCGGTCGGTCGGTCGGTCGGTCGGTCGGTCGGTCGGTCGGTCGGTCGGTCGGTCGGTCGGTCGGTCGGTCGGTCGGTCGGTCGGTCGGTCGGTCGGTCGGTCGGTCGGTCGGTCGGTCGGTCGGTCGGTCGGTCGGTCGGTCGGTCGGTCGGTCGGTCGGTCGGTCGGTCGGTCGGTCGGTCGGTCGGTCGGTCGGTCGGTCGGTCGGTCGGTCGGTCGGTCGGTCGGTCGGTCGGTCGGTCGGTCGGTCGGTCGGTCGGTCGGTCGGTCGGTCGGTCGGTCGGTCGGTCGGTCGGTCGGTCGGTCGGTCGGTCGGTCGGTCGGTCGGTCGGTCGGTCGGTCGGTCGGTCGGTCGGTCGGTCGGTCGGTCGGTCGGTCGGTCGGTCGGTCGGTCGGTCGGTCGGTCGGTCGGTCGGTCGGTCGGTCGGTCGGTCGGTCGGTCGGTCGGTCGGTCGGTCGGTCGGTCGGTCGGTCGGTCGGTCGGTCGGTCGGTCGGTCGGTCGGTCGGTCGGTCGGTCGGTCGGTCGGTCGGTCGGTCGGTCGGTCGGTCGGTCGGTCGGTCGGTCGGTCGGTCGGTCGGTCGGTCGGTCGGTCGGTCGGTCGGTCGGTCGGTCGGTCGGTCGGTCGGTCGGTCGGTCGGTCGGTCGGTCGGTCGGTCGGTCGGTCGGTCGGTCGGTCGGTCGGTCGGTCGGTCGGTCGGTCGGTCGGTCGGTCGGTCGGTCGGTCGGTCGGTCGGTCGGTCGGTCGGTCGGTCGGTCGGTCGGTCGGTCGGTCGGTCGGTCGGTCGGTCGGTCGGTCGGTCGGTCGGTCGGTCGGTCGGTCGGTCGGTCTGTCGGTCTGTCGGTCTG
Source organism: Chirona hameri (assembly GCA_036785665.1). Taxonomy (NCBI): domain Eukaryota; kingdom Metazoa; phylum Arthropoda; class Thecostraca; order Balanomorpha; family Balanidae; genus Chirona; species Chirona hameri. Next base: position 57,955 of record JAXIVJ010005350.1, on the reverse strand, counting down.
TCGGTCTGTCGGTCTGTCGGTCTGTCGGTCTGTCGGTCTGTCGGTCTGTCGGTCTGTCGGTCTGTCGGTCTGTCGGTCTGTCGGTCTGTCGGTCTGTCGGTCTGTCGGTCTGTCGGTCTGTCGGTCTGTCGGTCTGTCGGTCTGTCGGTCTGTCGGTCTGTCGGTCTGTCGGTCTGTCGGTCTGTCGGTCTGTCGGTCTGTCGGTCTGTCGGTCTGTCGGTCTGTCGGTCTGTCGGTCTGTCGGTCTGTCGGTCTGTCGGTCTGTCGGTCTGTCGGTCTGTCGGTCTGTCGGTCTGTCGGTCTGTCGGTCTGTCGGTCTGTCGGTCTGTCTGTCTGTCTGTCTGTCTGTCTGTCTGTCTGTCTGTCTGTCTGTCTGTCTGTCTGTCTGTCTGTCTGTCTGTCTGTCTGTCTGTCTGTGTGCGTGTGCGCGTGCGCGTGCGCGTGCGCGTGCGCGTGCGCGTGCGCGTGTGCGTGTATGTATGTATGCATGCATGCATTCATCGATCTCAACGACATCGGACCACTGACGACTTCCAGCCAGACTTCACCAGCCCTCCACCGCTTCCGGGTGCGGGACCCTGTCCACGTGCTTGTGGCAGGGTCGTTAGACCCTTAGATAGGTAGCCCTTAGATATTTTTAAGTAGGTAACGTAATTTCCACAATTTGCAAGGTAGAGAACCCGCTTCATTCTTTAGATTAATTGCAGCTGGCAACACGTTCTGCCGTGTGTGCCACGTTAACGTAATTTAGGTTATTCATTAAGCTTTCCCCTCCCTCCTCCGGTCATGGCGACCCCCCGCCCCGCCGCCCCTACTACCCCCCTCCGGGGTTCCCCAGAGCGCGTCCGCGTTCCCCCCTGTCCGCGTTCCCCCCCCGCCTGCCCGACATGCCCACCTTGCCATATAGCCGTCGGACTGAGGCCCCCCGCCCGCCGCTCAGTCCCCCTCCCAGTCCCCCTCCCAGCCCCCCTCAGGGGCCCCGCCCGCCCCGTCCAGGGGCCCGGCCGTTGCCGGACTCCCATTCCCCCCGACCCACCCCCCCCCCCCCGCCCCTCCGCCCCTCCGTCCCCCCGACCCCCCGACCCACCCCCCGCCCCTCCGCCCCTCCGTCCCCCCGACCCTCCGACCCCCCTCTGGGGCCCCCCCCCCGGTGCGCGACGTCGCACCTCCCCGGTCGGACCCACTCCCCGCTCCCCTCAGGGGCCTCCCAGGGTCCGACCCGGAGCACGGCTCCCCCCCCCCCGACCCCACCCCCCGGACGGGCCCGCTTGCCTCCTTATGTGGCGAGCGGATGGCATTCCATTTAGGAATGTCAACCCGTTCCTGGTCCGGCGCTGGCTGGTCGCCATCTGTGGCGACGTAGCCAGCGCCAAACCCATTCGATCGGGAGCACTCCTGATCGAGACACTGACGTCCCAACAGAACGTCAGTGTCATGGGACGGACCACCTTCATCGGAGTGAGGGTCGCCGTGGAGGCCCCGGCGCACCTCAACTCCGTGGAGGGTCTGGCATGGTGCCCAGACGTGGCCGAGCTCTCGGAGGACGATCTCCTCCGGGAACTCGCACACCAAGGGGTGTGCGAGGTGACTCGCCTGTCGCCATCGAAGCGGCGACCCGATCAGCCCAACCCGCTGATTCGGCTCCGCTTCCGAGGCAAGGAGCTGCCGACCCACATCCACTGTGGGTACGTGGCTGCCCCCGTCAGGGAGTGGATCCCGCCCCCCCCCCCCCCCCCCCCGGCAGTGTGAGCAGTGCTGGCACTACGGCCACCTCAAGTGGACCTGCCGGGTGCGCACCGCCACCTGTGGTCGGTGCGCTGGCGAGCACGGCACCGAAGGGTGCACGCGCGCAGCACGCTGCGCCTCGTGCGACCAGGCCCACCCGGCCTGGGACCGCCGGTGTTTGGCCTGGGGTCTCGCTCGCGAGACAGAGCGCCTGAAGCGCGGCGACAGTCGGCGCCCACCGGACGCCCCGCCCTCCACCTCCCTCAGCCCAGGTCTCGCCCCCGGCGCTTGGCCGCCCCTCCCACCTCCCGGAACCTCCCCCCCACCCCACCGGCCTCCCGCCAGACCCCCCAACCGACAGACCCCCCGACCACCACCCCAGCTCCCCGAGGCATCTCTGTCGGACCTCGAAGGCGCCGTTGCCGCTGATCCACCGGCACCGCGCTCCCCAGCCCAACCAGCCGAGTCGAACACCGACTCAGGCCCCGCCTCCCCGGCCTCCCCAGCACCAGCGGAGAGCCGATTCTCGGAGGACCTCCCCTCGGACGACTCTCTCATGAGAGCCGTCTCCCGGAAAGTCGCCCGCAACCCCGCCCAGTCCCCGCCCTCCCGCCCCAGCTCCCCGCCCGCCCGCCCCAGCTCCCCGCCCGCCCGCCTCTCCCCGCCATCCCTCCCCTCCCCCCCACCCTCCTTCCCGGCTCCCTCGTAGCCCCAGCCCCCCTGAAAGTAACCGCTACCGCCGCAATTTGAGACGGTTGAACAAGAAACAATAAATCGCCTCCAACAAATACGTCATTAAGTTATTTCTGACTAACTGTTAAATCGTGCTGCTGCAGACGTGGGAGTTGTGTGTTGGCTGCCGGTGTCTTGTCGCGGGGGCCCCCTGCTGGATTGGTAGCGCGGCGAATGGTTATGGCTTGGCTGTTCGTTGCGTGGCTGATTTGGCGGGGGATTTCTGCGATGGGACGCCGATGGTTGATGTGCGGTTTTGCGTTGGCGGCGGCATGATTCCCTGCCAAACCAGTCAGAAATAACTTCCTGACTAACTGTTAAATCAGGTTACTGCTGACGCGGGAGTTGCGGGTTGGCTGCCGGTGTCTTGTTGCGGGGGCCCCCTGCTGGATCTCGGCCGCGCGGCGAATGGCCGGTGCTGTTCGTGACGTGGCTGATTTGGCGGGGGATTTCTGCGATGGGACGCCGATGGCTGATGTGCGATTTTGCGTTGGCGGCGGCATGATTCCCTGCCAAATCAGATCACACGCCGATGCTGCGCCGCGGTGTGGTGGCTGCTGCGCTGCGGTGCAGTGTCCGCTGCGCTGCGGTGCAGCATGTTAAATTATGTTAAAATCACGCTGCTGCCGACGTGGGGTTACGTGTTGGCTGCCGGTGTCTTGTTACGGGGGCCCCCTGCTGGATCCCGGCCGCGCGGCGAAATTCGTTGCGTGGCTGATTCGGCGGGGGATTTCTGCGATGGGACGCCGATGGTAGATGTGCGGTCTTGCGTTGGCGGCGGCATGATTCCCTGCCGAATCAGTCGCGCAACGAAAGGTTCCATTGGAATTCGTTGTTCATCTCTTAACGTAATGCTCCTCCCAACCCTCCTCTCCCCTCTGCTCCGCTCTTGCCAAAGCCGAGTAGTTGAACACCCGCCCCCGATAACATATGCCGATGCTGCGCTGCGGTGTGGTGGCCGCTGCGCTGCGGTGCGGTGCTCACTCCACTGCGCTGCGGTGTGGTGTCCGCTGCGCTGCGGTGCAGTATACTAAATCATGTTGCTGCCGACGTGGGGTTGCGGGTCGGCTGCCGGTGTGTTGTTGCGGGGGCCCCCTGCTGGATCTCGGCCGCGCGGCGAGCGGTTTAGCTGCTTTGGCTGTTCGTGACGTGGCTGATTTGGCGGGGATTTCTGCGATGGGACGCCGATGGCTGATGTGCGATTTTGCGTTGGCGGCGGCATGTTTCCCTGCCAAACCAGATTACACGCCGATGCTGCGCCGCGGTGCAGTGTCCACTGCGCTGCGGTGCAGTATCCACCCTGTCAATCTTTTTTTTTACACTGTTAGGTGATAGTTATCTTGTATTGATAGGTCCCCTATTAGATTATCTCTACCAAACACGTTTAGCTAAACAAATATAACAGGGGTTTTTTGCCTTGCGCATTTTTGGCCCACCGCGCAGGTTTTTCCCCTTTGCTATAGACGCTGGTTTTTTTATTATTCAGGACTTTTCGCCCAGCTAAACACACCCCACAACCAGGTCTCGCCGAGGCGCCGGAGCTAGGGAGACTGGCAACAGTCTCCCGCTGTTGCAATGACGGCACCCCACGGCTCCACCAACACTGACACTGTTCAAGTGTATGTAATAAAAATATGTATGTTTGTGTGTCTCGTGTTTTACTTATATTTGACCTTGAACGAAATACTTAACGTAATGTTAGATATTATATTTACTTTGAACAAATAATTTTTCCGGGTACAAATAAACCGGTTAACGTAACTAGTAACGTAAAATAGCTGCCCTAGTCCCTAGTTTGTTCCGGGTCACATAAACCGGATAACGTAACTCTTTTCCTGGCAAATTGCCAGATGTCACTCCCCACCCGGAATATGGCTATAGGCCGGTCCGGGAATAAAAAAATAAAAAATAAAAATGCATGCATGCATGCATGCATGTATGCATGTATGCATGCATGTATGTATGTATGTATGTATGTATGTATGTATGTATGTATGTATGTATGTATGTATGTATGTATGTATGTATGTATGTATGTATGTATGTATGTATGTATGTATGTATGTATGTATGTATGTATGTATGTATGTATGTATGTATGTATGTATGTATGTATGTATGTATGTATGTATGTATGTATGTATGTATGTATGTATATATATATATATATATATATATATATATATATATATATATATATATATATATATATATATATATATATATATATATATATATATATATATATATATATATATATATATATATATATATATATATATATATATATATATATATATATATATATATATATATATATATATATATATATATATATATATATATATATATATATATATATATATATATATATATATATATATATATATATATATATATATATATATATATATATATATATATATATATATATATATATATATATATATATATATATATATATATATATATATATATATATATATATATATATATATATATATATATATATATATATATATATATATATATATATATATATATATATATATATATATATATATATATATATATATATATATATATATATATATATATATATATATATATATATATATATATATATATATATATATATATATATATATATATATATATATATATATATATATATATATATATATATATATATATATATATATATATATATATATATATATATATATATATATATATATATATATATATGTATATATATATATACCGCACATAATTCCGCATACATTTTCTTTTCCGCATTTTCCGAAAGCAGAACGACTTTTCGCACATAAATGGTCCCTGCGGATCTGGAAGGAGCCTGTGGCGAGATGGCTTAGGGAGATGGTCCTGACCTGGTCTCACTAATGGCTCTTCGGTCCAGCAAGTTGGGCACCGCTGGAGCAACTTCCGGGTGCCGATGTCCGCGTCTTTGCGTTCGCGTCGCCTTTTTTCGGAACTCGGCAGACTAGCTAAACATGTAGCCCGCTTGAAAGTTAATATTTGATGAAGGGAATGGGCCCTGGGGCTAGCAAATAGGTACCGCCAAGGAGAGACTGCCAGACTCTTAGCCCTATTAGTGGCAAGCTCCTGGCTACCCCTGTTAGTGGCAGGGGGGGGGGGCGGATTTCGCCCCCTCCCCCCGAAGATCTCGAGATCTACCCGTCCTATTTTCACAAATAAAACGGCGTTTGATTCCCCTCAACACGATCAACATTAAAAAAAATGAATTTTTTGATAGGGGGCAGCAGGGGGCAAAAACTACAAATATTGGAGGTATTTGTGATCCAACACAGCTGTTATGTTTATTAACCGATTTTAACGCAACTAATGGGAATCGATAGAGATTGAATTAGGGATTGATACATGACGGTGACTTTTGAAAATGCAAAAATCATAGGTGCTTTCAGTTCACTAAATTTGGGGGTAAAATAAATGCCTTATAAAATATTTTTATTTTATTTTCTTTTTTCGATAAATGAAATGGTGCACTATTGTGACATCGGACTCAACAGTTATACAGCATATTTGCATCCATATTGAATAGGCGGTGCCAGGTTAGCGAAAAAGGAAGGCAAAATATATATTTAAAAAATACTTCCTGTAAACCTCCCCTTTTCAGGTCCCTGAAACCGCCTCTGCCTTACAATATTTATTATAGTTCACTAAAATCAACTAATATGCACTTGTTTCAATCACCGTAACCTATGTAACTACTTTACACTTCAGGCAGTTAGGAAGAAGCCGTGAAGTTCGCATCTCCGTATTATCGCCAGATGTCACCAAAAAAAACTTCAAAAACCGGGCCCTGGAACCGCTTCTGTTAAGGTTAGGAACTCAAAATTTTGACTCCATATGTGGAATTCAATTCTAGGAAAAGTCCCAAAATGTCATGGGTATGCTCTCAGCCGTTCGGGAGATATCTACGAAAAACATGAGGGGGGGGGACCCGCCCTCTCTACCACGAATAGGGTTAATTAATTCATTTTCCCATTTTCCAAATTTGTATAAGGAATTGCGTATTGTGTTATGCCGCGAAGCGGCTCGAAATTTTCAGGTTTTTAACTGTGGATAGCTGGATTTTGACTGCTGCAAAGGCAATTTTTACGACTGTACGTCCGACCGTTTGGGGAGGGGGGGACATGGTATCAGGACCTTTGGGGGGGCATGTCCCCTTCTCCCCGAACTTTTCCCGAACTTTTTTTGGGACTTTTCCTAGAATTGAATTCCACATATGGAGTCAAAATTTTGAGTACCGACCCCGACTCCGGGCCGGAGTCGAAGTCCGTAAGATTTTGGCGACTCCGACTCCGACTTAGACTCCAAAATTAGGCAGGGATTTGTGGAAAAGTACAAAAGTTGCAATATGGTAGCTCTATTCTGGTTTCGTTTATGGCGCAGCAGTTTCATTTACAAGCTTACGTCAGTTGCCGGTCCCGCTTGGTGTCCACGAACCAGTTATATCTAGGGGTGTTCTAAGCCAGGGCACTATACACTGTTCTAAGCCGTGTTCGGGTGTTCTATTGCCATGTGATCTTGGGCCTTGCACAAACAAAATAAATCATCCTAAGCCAGCAACAACAGAAAAATCACATCACTATCCAATCCAGCTGTGTATCACATCAGTGATAAACAGACAATTTAAGTGGCATTTTGTTTGCTACTTGAAAAATATAATATTTTAACATCTGTTTGCCTGTTCCCTCTTGAAGCCAAGCAATTACATGGTAAGTATATTATTTTTGGCTTGCTGGTACCTGTGATTTCCCATAGCTTCCATTTTTAGATTGGTCAATTTCCATTGCCCAAGGATTCTTGTATTGTAATCAAGCTCCTACCTATTGAATGTCTTATCATTCATTTTAGTTTTTGGTTTCCCAACTTTCTCTTGTTGGACCTTGTTTATTACAAGTTTTCTATCGGGGAAAACATATTTCAGTAGATATTCACCATTGGCATTTGGCAAAGCATATGTTCTGTAGCAATTGACAATCGTGATCACATAGTCTGCACCATTGACCTCTATAGGATTAGACAGCAGTCCGCACCAGTTTCCTAGCATTGGGAAATTTGGGTGGAAAACGACACCCTATGGATGCTATTTTTCCACTCTTTTCCCTAGTTTTACTGTTAATTTTCCACTCCTTATTTTAAAATGTATTGGATAATTGGAACCATGAAACTGATTTATGGATGGGGACAACCTGAGTAGGGAAAGACAGGTAAGAACTGGCATAGGTATTGGCACTGGCATAGGTATTAATAATTATACTAATTCTGGTGAGCGAGTAATTGGATATTGATAAAGCTGAGTACATATGTTTTTGGTTGAATTTTCCACTCTATGCTTATTTTTAGCCAGAATTTTCCACTCCACACCCCAGCTCCAAAGCAATCCTAGGACCCTGGTCCGCAGTCTGGAAGAGCATGAGTTACTGCCACAATGCTAAACCTATGATGGGTGGGGAACATTTAAAGGCATGTTGAAAGGAAATGGTGACATGGAATGATCCTAAGCATCAGAGGATTTTAACAGATCAATTCTGAGCAAAAAGCCACAAAATTAAATTAACAAGTCAAAAACAAAAATTAACAAAAGGCAATAGGTTGCCCAATGGTAAACATAAGCATTCTGCCCTTCTGTGGCACTATCATGAGGCACATTATGAAAAGTCAAGAAGTGTGTAATCCTATAGAGGTCACTGGTCCAGTCAGTACTCCTGCCATTGAAATGTGTAGGGTAAATATCCAATCTTAGGCCATGCATAAACATCAGACTTCATGCTATCATAATGTAGATGATCCTGATGCACTAAGTCACTGATAAACTATTGGTGCTTTAGCACATCAGTATTGTCTTCACCCTGATAGCATGAAAAGTCTGATGTTTGTATGTGTCCAGGCCCCCAGGATTATGTTTGTTAATGGGCTATTAACCTTTACAAAATGAATATTTTTTAAAGATGTATTTATCATGAATATTTTGGATGTCATTTCTGATGCATGGTTGGCATATTAATTGTATTGGTCAGGGATAGAAGGCAACCAATATGGACATGTTTGCTTGGCTTTTCCCTGACTTGTTCACACTCAATACTGTCTGCTGATTTAGCCTATTCTAAGTAAGGTGGCATAACCTCTGCTGTTCTAGAGTTGACTTCCTGACTATTTTTTCCATCTGTTCATGAGATACACAATGATTTGTAATTTCCTTTGGTCATATTTTGTCATAATTTATGTATATATTGCTTTAAAGGAAATAGTTCACCTTGGCATTTTTTTCCAAACACGATTTGATTATATTTTGAAATACAATTTATTTTTATATTGTCAAAAATGGTAATATATCGCGCCGATTCAGGGTAGAAGGTCGTAAATTATTAATTTCATCAAAACTATATGCATACTCTCTGAGTCAGGGTCCTCACATCACGCGAATGAAAACAATGGTTCAGCCAATCAAATTAGGAAGTACTTCTCGCATTAGAGAAGTGCCAACCAGCGGCCGGCGGTTCGCTTTCTAGCACAGTCCAACTCCAGCTGCAAGCTGATTGGCTGATTGTATAGCCTCTGCCCAGGCCATCGTAAGTGCCACATTATTTTGTAAGCGCCGCATTATTTTGTAAGCACCGCATTCATTTGTAAACAAAATCAAATATATTTGGCTGGAGAGTCTTTTCAGTCAAGAAAACTTGAAGATAGGGGTTTCCCAACACAGGCTACAAAACTGCTATCTCAGTTCAAAACCCCATGTTGAAGGTGAACTATTTCCTTTCATTTCATACTTTGTTTTGTCCTTTTTGTTTACTGTTGTACATCCTCAATTCAGATGTGATTAAGGGGTTTACTTTGCAATGGATGGAAATGTTGAGGCCTTTGTTTGGGAATGGTTAAATCAGCTTAGCTTTCATCAGCCATACAGTCTTGTTTGGATACATCTCTTGAGTTTGGACTCTTTCCAAACAACCTGGGTTTTGCATGTGTTTTGATCTAAGCCATCTGGTTATGAAAATGTAGGAAGTTGCAACTATTTGTTTTCGCTGTGTTGGTTATTAAAGCTCGCCCTCACTCTCCATGCCCATTGGTCATATCTGGTCAGTTGACAGCTCTTCCACCTTTGACGACAGGCTATCAGTGTCACATACACATTATTTAAATGAAAAAACATGAAAATGAAACATTTCACATTTCGAACCTCCCACAACAGAGCAATCACCACCTAGCATAGTGAGGTGTCATGGTGAACCCAAACACGATGCGTGCGTCCGGTGAGGCGCCGGCGCGTCCGGTGAGGCGCCGTCTCCTGATTTGTTGTGTTTGTCCGTGCAGGCGCGGGCAGACCATGTCTGCGGTGGGTGAGGCGGCGCGCCCCCGGCACCGAGCAGCGGCGGCCACCATGACGCCGTCGCCGGCGCTGGAGATGTCCTCGCTGGCCGAGGACGAGGTGCCGCTCACGCTCGAGTCGCTGCAAGACTCGGAGGACGGCCTGGTCGAGCTTCGCAAGCCCACCGCCGAGGAGAGCTGGTTCTCCATCGCCGTCCAGGTGTTCTTCCCGTACCTGGTGGCCGGATTCGGCATGGTCGGCGCCGGCATCGTGCTCGACGTCGTCCAGGTGGGTGCTTGACGTGGTCCGGTGGCGTCCAGGAAGGTTGATACTGCTTTGGTCCAGATAACCGCTCGACGTGGCCCAGGTGGGTGCTCGACGTCGTCCAGGTGGGTGCTCGACGTCGTCCAGGTGGGTGCTCGCGACGTCGTCCAGGTGGGTGCTCGACGTCGTTCAGGTGGGTGATCGCGACGTGGTCCAGGTGGGTGATCGCGACGTCGTCCAGGTGGGTGATCGCGACGTCGTCCAGGTGGGTGCTCGCGACGTCGTCCAGGTGGGTGATCGCGACGTCGTCCAGGTGGGTGATCGCGACGTCGTCCAGGTGGGTGCTCGCGACGTGGTCCAGGTGGGTGATCGCGACGTCGTCCAGGTGGGTGATCGCGACATCGTCCAGGTGGGTGATCGCGACGTCGTCCAGGTGGGTGCTCGCGACGTCGTCCAGGTGGGTGCTCGACGTGGTCCAGGGTTGAGTGTAGCTGTCGTAGCGGGTTCTGCGGCAGGCAGGAGTGTCGCAGGTGGGCTGCGTGGCTGCGGATGAGGGCAGGTGTAGTGATCTGCCGGGAAGTAGGGGTTAGACCCGGTGGATAGCCGGCCATGGACGGATAACATCCCAGTGTCCGTCAGACGAGCTCGTGTTAGAATGGCCGGGGGAGGGGGAGGGGGAGGGGTGCTCATTGATGTGTCGCAGGAGGGTGTATTGATTAAACAGACGGCGGCCGAGTGGCCGCCCCGGCCCGGACGCGTGAGAGATCCGACTGACTGCCCGGCCCGGTCGATCCCAGAAGGAGCCCGGAAAGGGTGGCTGAGAAAAGGCCAGGAGAAAAGGAACGAGACTGAAGATCGACTGAGGCAGCGACGGGTAGAGCAGAATCGATATCCGGCACGAGGTGGTCTCGTGCTAGTTGTCACTTACTTGTCTTTTTTTAAGTGATGTCATGCATCTTATGATGCGATTGCGACTTTTCGTATGCACTCCTCGTTCGATACCCAGATAAGGAGAATGCCACTGTTTCGATTATGAGAGCAGGTTGAACAGCGTTTTTGCTGTGCGTGCCGTTAACCAACTGTAATGTGCTTCTTGTCTGAACATGTGCTCGCTCGTCTCTGTAGCTATCCTAAGGCTGTCATCTCGTGTGTCTGCTGACCGATTGACTGTTAACACATCTCGCTTAAGGACCTCTCGCTCATTAATTACTCCCAAACATCCGGTGCGTGTGGCGTGTGCGTGTGCCGGCTGACCGGCTGGCCGGCTGACGGTACCATCTCCTCTGCGCGTGCCTGCTGACCTGCTGACCGGCTGACGGTGCAATCTCCTCTGCGTGTGCCTGTTGATCGGCTGACGGTGCCATCTCCTCTGCGTGTGCCTGCTGACCGGCTGACGGTGCCATCTCCTCTGCGTGTGCCTGCTGACCGGCTGACCGGCTGACGGTGCCATCTCCTCTGCGTGTGCCTGCTGACCTGCTGACCGGCTGACGGTGCAATCTCCTCTGCGTGTGCCTGTTGATCGGCTGACGGTGCCATCTCCTCTGCGTGTGCCTGCTGACCGGCTGACGGTGCCATCTCCTCTGCGTGTGCCTGCTGACCGGCTGACCGGCTGCCGGTGCCATCTCCTCTGCGTGTGCCTGTTGATCGGCTGACCGGCTGCCGGTGCCATCTCCTCTGCGTGTGCCTGCTGACCGGCTGACCGGCTGACGGTGCCATCTCCTCTGCGTGTGCCTGCTGATCGGCTGATCGGCTGACGGTGCCATCTCCTCTGCGTGTGCCTGCTGACCGGCTGACCGGCTGACGGTGCCATCTCCTCTGCGTGTGCCTGTTGATCGGCTGATCGGCTGACGGTGCCATCTCCTCTGCGTGTGCCTGCTGACCGGCTGACCGGCTGACGGTGCCATCTCCTCTGCGTGTGCCTGTTGATCGGCTGACGGTGCCATCTCCTCTGCGTGTGCCTGCTGACCGGCTGACCGGCTGACGGTGCCATCTCCTCTGCGTGTGCCGGCAGCACTGGCGGGTGTTTACCGAGGTGACGGAGGTGTTTATTCTGGTGCCGGCCCTGCTCGGCCTGAAGGGCAACCTCGAGATGACGCTCGCCTCCCGACTCAGCACCCACGCCAACCTGGGCCGCATGGACGAGCCGGGTGCCATGTGGAGCCTGCTGCTCTGCAATATGGGTCTCATCCAGGTCGGTATCTCTGCCTCTCCGGCCGTGTGTCTCCGTGTATCTCTGCCTCTCCGGCCGTGTGTCTCCGTGTATCTCTGCCTCTCCGGCCGTGTGTCTCCGTGTATCTCTGCCTCTCCGGCCGTGTGTCTCCGTGTATCTCTGCCTCTCCGGCCGTGTGTCTCCGTGTATCTCTGCCTCTCCGGCCGTGTGTCTCCGTGTATCTCTGCCTCTCCGGCCGTGTGTCTCCGTGTATCTCTGCCTCTCCGGCCGTGTGTCTCCGTGTATCTCTGCCTCTCCGGCCGTGTGTCTCCGTGTATCTCTGCCTCTCCGGCCGTGTGTCTCCGTGTATCTCTGCCTCTCCGGCCGTGTGTCTCCGTGTATCTCTGCCTCTCCGGCCGTGTGTCTCCGTGTATCTCTGCCTCTCCGGCCGTGTGTCTCCGTGTATCTCTGCCTCTCCGGCCGTGTGTCTCCGTGTATCTCTGCCTCTCCGGCCGTGTGTCTCCGTGTATCTCTGCCTCTCCGGCCGTGTGTCTCCGTGTATCTCTGCCTCTCCGGCCGTGTGTCTCCGTGTATCTCTGCCTCTCCGGCCGTGTGTCTCCGTGTATCTCTGCCTCTCCGGCCGTGTGTCTCCGTGTATCTCTGCCTCTCCGGCCGTGTGTCTCCGTGTATCTCTGCCTCTCCGGCCGTGTGTCTCCGTGTATCTCTGCCTCTCCGGCCGTGTGTCTCCGTGTATCTCTGCCTCTCCGGCCGTGTGTCTCCGTGTATCTCTGCCTCTCCGGCCGTGTGTCTCCGTGTATCTCTGCCTCTCCGGCCGTGTGTCTCCGTGTATCTCTGCCTCTCCGGCCGTGTGTCTCCGTGTATCTCTGCCTCTCCGGCCGTGTGTCTCCGTGTATCTCTGCCTCTCCGGCCGTGTGTCTCCGTGTGATGATCCGTCACATTGTGTTGCCGTGTGATGATCCGTCACATTGTGTTGCCGTGTGATGATCCGTCACATTGTGTTGCTGTGTGATGATCCGTCACATTGTGTTGCTGTGTGATGATCCGTCACATTGTGTTGCCGTGTGATGATCCGTCACATTGTGTTGCCGTGTGATGATCCGTCACATTGTGTTGCTGTGTGATGATCCGTCACATTGTGTTGCTGTGTGATGATCCGTCACATTGTGTTGATGTGTGATGATCCGTCACATTGTGTTGCTGTGTGATGATCCGTCACATTGTGTTGCTGTGTGATGATCCGTCACATTGTGTTGCTGTGTGATGATCCGTTACATTGTGTTGCCGTGTGATGATCCGTCACATTGTGTTGCTGTGTGATGATCCGTCACATTGTGTTGCCGTGTGATGATCCGTCACATTGTGTTGCCGTGTGATGATCCGTCACATTGTGTTGCCGTGTGATGATCCGTCACATTGTGTTGCTGTGTGATGATCCGTCACATTGTGTCTCCGTGTGATGATCCGTCACATTGTGTCTCCGTGTGATGATCCGTCACATTGTGTTGATGTGTGATGATCCGTCACATTGTGTCTCCGTGTGATGATCCGTCACATTGTGTTGCTGTGTGATGATCCGTCACATTGTGTCTCCGTGTGATGATCCGTCACATTGTGTTGCCGTGTGATGATCCGTCACATTGTGTCTCCGTGTGATGATCCGTCACATTGTGTCTCCGTGTGATGATCCGTCACATTGTGTTGTCGTGTGATGATCCGTCACATTGTGTTGCCGTGTGATGATCCGTCACATTGTGTTGCTGTGTGATGATCCGTCACATTGTGTTGCTGTGTGATGATCCGTCACATTGTGTTGCCGTGTGATGATCCGTCACATTGTGTTGCTGTGTGATGATCCGTCACATTGTGTTGCTGTGTGATGATCCGTCACATTGTGTTGCCGTGTGATGATCCGTCACATTGTGTTGCCGTGTGATGATCCGTCACATTGTGTCTCCGTGTATCTGTGTGATGATCCGTCACATTGTGTTGTCGTGTGATGATCCGTCACATTATGTTGCCGTGTGATGATCCGTCACATTGTGTTGCTGTGTGATGATCCGTCACATTGTGTCTCCGTGTGATGATCCGTCACATTGTGTCTCCGTGTGATGATCCGTCACATTGTGTTGATGTGTGATGATCCGTCACATTGTGTCTCCGTGTGATGATCCGTCACATTGTGTTGCTGTGTGATGATCCGTCACATTGTGTTGCTGTGTATCTGTGTGATGATCCGTCACATTGTGTTGCTGTGTGATGATCCGTCACATTGTGTTGCTGTGTGATGATCCGTCACATTGTGTCTCTGTGTGATGATCCGTCACATCGTGTCTCTGTGTGATGATCCGTCACATTGTGTCTCTGTGTGATGATCCGTCACATTGTGTTGCTGTGTGATGATCCGTCACATTGTGTTGCTGTGTGATGATCCGTCACATTGTGTCTCTGTGTGATGATCCGTCACATTGTGTTGCTGTGTGATGATCCGTCACATTGTGTCTCTGTGTGATGATCCGTCACATCGTGTCTCTGTGTGATGATCCGTCACATTGTGTCTCTGTGTGATGATCCGTCACATTGTGTCTCCGTGTGATGATCCGTCACATTGTGTCTCTGTGTGATGATCCGTCACATTGTGTATCTGTGTGATGATCCGTCACATTGTGTTGCTGTGTGATGATCCGTCACATTGTGTCTCTGTGTGATGATCCGTCACATTGTGTTGCTGTGTGATGATCCGTCACATTGTGTTGCTGTGTGATGATCCGTCACATTGTGTCTCTGTGTGATGATCCGTCACATTGTGTTGCTGTGTGATGATCCGTCACATTGTGTTGCCGTGTGATGATCCGTCACATTGTGTCTCTGTGTGATGATCCGTCACATTGTGTTGCTGTGTGATGATCCGTCACATTGTGTTGCTGTGTGATGATCCGTCACATTGTGTCTCTGTGTGATGATCCGTCACATCGTGTCTCTGTGTGATGATCCGTCACATTGTGTCTCTGTGTGATGATCCGTCACATTGTGTTGCTGTGTGATGATCCGTCACATTGTGTTGCTGTGTGATGATCCGTCACATTGTGTCTCTGTGTGATGATCCGTCACATTGTGTTGCCGTGTGATGATCCGTCACATTGTGTTGCTGTGTGATGATCCGTCACATTGTGTCTCTGTGTGATGATCCGTCACATTGTGTTGTCGTGTGATGATCCGTCACATTGTGTTGCCGTGTGATGATCCGTCACATTGTGTTGCCGTGTGATGATCCGTCACATTGTGTCTCCGTGTGATGATCCGTCACATTGTGTCTCCGTGTGATGATCCGTCACATTGTGTTGCCGTGTGATGATCCGTCACATTGTGTTGCTGTGTGATGATCCGTCACATTGTGTTGCTGTGTGATGATCCGTCACATTGTGTTGCCGTGTGATGATCCGTCACATTGTGTCTCCGTGTGATGATCCGTCACATTGTGTCTCCGTGTGATGATCCGTCACATTGTGTTGATGTGTGATGATCCGTCACATTGTGTTGCTGTGTGATGATCCGTCACATTGTGTTGCCGTGTGATGATCCGTCACATTGTGTTGCTGTATGATGATCCGTCACATTGTGTCTCTGTGTGATGATCCGTCACATTGTGTTGCCGTGTGATGATCCGTCACATTGTGTTGCCGTGTGATGATCCGTCACATTGTGTCTCCGTGTATCTGTGTGATGATCCGTCACATTGTGTTGCTGTATGTCTCTGTTCGCTGCTGTGTTGCAGTGTTTTGCTGTGTCTCTCTGTATCTGTGTGTTATTCAGCTGTTGACGCTCACTGTTCCTCCAGCCCCTGTGTGTGTGGGGGGGGGGGGTCGGTCTTCGCCGCCTGACAGTTCGTCGCTGCCCGACCCATAAGGAAAACGGGCGAGGACGTCGCGCCGGTCTGAAACAATGGTATGCTGCTCGATAAACCGGCCAGGCGGCGCTCCAAATTCGGGCTGAATAGCGCGGGTGGATCGGCCGGCTGATAGGCGTTCTGTTAGGAATGGTAGTTTGCATGCCGACACGACACGACACCTGTGACGTGTCGCTGTCACATGTGTGGCCGCACGGTCCTAGGTTTGCTCTAAAGCCAGGGTGGGCTTTATGTGACGTGCCGCTGTCACATGTGTGGCCGCACGGTCCTAGGTTTGCTCTAAAGCCAGGGTGGGCAGTGGACAAATTTCAGTCCAAAGATAAGCATTAAAGGAAATGTTTCACCTTTGTATTGGTTTTGAACTGGTATAGCCATTATCTTTGACCGTTATTGAAATGTTGAAAATACTAAGGTCATTTTCCCAAAAACTTGCCGTTTTAAGCAATTAAATGTATAGTTAGCAAAATGGGGTCTAGGCTAGTACCGCCACTGATTGGCTGACAGCTACTTTTTCAGCCAATCCCAATTTCTCAGCCAATCAGCGGCGGTCTATAGCTCAATAATGACGTCATCATCCCAAATTTAAAACAAACTTAATTTGTATAAAGTTAAGTGACTTTTCGAGAGATAAAAATATCACCATCGTTTTCAGCAGCACTTGCTTCATATTTTCGACTACAACCAGCGTATATTTTACAACTTTCAGAAAGGTGAAACATTCCCTTTAACGGAAATAGTTCACCTTCAACATGGGATTTTGAACTGAAATAGCAGTTTGGTAGCCCGTGTTGATAAATCCTTATCTGCAACTTTTCTTGGCTGAAAAGACTCTCCAGCCGAAGATATTTGACTTTTTGGCGAAGGAATGCGGCGCATATATGATATACCGTACCGTCTGAGAGTGCCAGCACTGCATGGAGCATGCGCAGACCAATAACGCACACCATAACATTAATAATTTACGACCTTCTGTCCTGAATTGGCGCGATGTAGGACCATTTTTGAAAAGAAAAAAAGAAACTGTATTAAAAAATATAATACAATCGTGTTCTGAAAAATTCCCGAAGGTGAACTATTTCCTTTAAGAGTTAAAAATTCAGCCTAAAGAAGACCGTATGATAATATCGGCTTTGACAAAACTCGCCCATCAGAATTGGCAGATAGTACTTTTTTATATTACTTTGATAGTACTTGTTTTGATAGTACTTTTTTAAGCTGTTACTTTCTACAATACTTTCTAATCTGATACTACTATCAGGTTAGTATTAGCCACCAGTATACTACTATCAGGTTAGTATTAGCATTAGTAGCATCAGTGGTAGGGCTCTACTTATCAAATACATCTTAGTTTAGGGAGTGGAAAATTCACAGTAAAATTGGGGGAAAGGGTGGAGAATAATTATCCATAGGGTGTCTTTTTCCACCCAAAATATGCAAGCCTAGGACACTGTGTGTGTATATTGGTCAGGCACTATGACGGGACTTAACTGGTGACATACTGCCACAAGTGCAGCCATCACTCATGTGCAGTTGTCATCGACTAAAACGATCGACCGTCATAGGCGTACCCAAGGGGGGGGGGGGGCAATTGCCCCCCCCCCCCCTCCCCCTGAAGGTCCCCCTGGCCGTATGTGTCCCCTTGGAAATAGGGCCCGAAGGGCCCTATTTCGAAAAAATGAATTTTTGTTGATTTTTTTTAAAGAAAGAATGTTGAAAATATGCCCCTCTAAAAATATAGTGGACCAAATCCGGTGAGTTTTTTTTTGACCTTATGCCCCCCTGATAAAAAATTGCCCCCTCCTGGAGTGAATCCTGGGTACGCCACTGTCGACCGTATTCCGAGTTTGTGTTCAGTCTGTGTGATGATAATGTTCGGGAATTGCGGGCACCGCGATCTGCAGTAAGGCTTCATCCCGCGCCTTGATGAATAGCATAATTATCTTTCCTTCTCATTATATGCGAGTGCCCTCCTTATGCACTGTCGTAACATTCAACATTGATTTCACGTCATTGTGCGTGGTGGTCTATGTAACGTTGGTATTCGTGGAGCGTTTTACTCCAACACGAAATAGTTGATATTGTTTGTCGTTTCTCGGTATGATATGGTTTCATTTCCCTTCATTGACTGCCCGATTGATATGTGGCTTGGCGTGCTGTTATTTTCCGAGCAAATATTTGCGTGAATATCCCCCTGAAGTGATCTCTGTTTGTGCGGTGTGTTCCAGTGTCAGGCGATAGTGGTGGGTTTTCTGGCGTCGACGGCGGCGATAGTGATGGGCTGGATACCGGACGGCGAGATGGACGTGCACCACACGCTGCTGCTGTGCGCCAGCAGCGTGGTCACCGCCTCGCTGGCCTCACTTGTTCTGGGTACGTCGTGCGTCCCCCCCTCTGCCACGGCGAGACTCTCAGCCAGCTGTCTGAGAGCTGCCTGAGAGCTGTCTGAGAGCTGTCTGAGAGCTGCATGAGAGCTGTCTGAGAGCTGTCTGAGAGCTGTCTGAGAGCTGCCTGAGCTGTCTGAGAGCTGTCTGAGCTGTCTGAGAGCTGCCTGAGAGCTGCCTGAGAGCTGTCTGAGAGCTGCCTGAGAGCTGTCTGAGAGCTGTCTGAGAGCTGCCTGAGCTGTCTGAGAGCTGCCTGAGAGCTGTCTGCGCTGTCTGAGAGCTGTCTGAGAGCTGTCTGAGAGCTGTCTGAGAGCTGTCTGAGAGCTGTCTGAGAGCTGCCTGAGAGCTGCCTGAGAGCTGTCTGAGAGCTGCCTGAGAGCTGCCTGAGAGCTGCCTGAGAGCTGCCTGAGAGCTGTCTGGGAGCTGCCTGAGAGCTGCCTGAGAGCTGTCTGAGAGCTGCCTGAGAGCTGTCTGAGAGCTGTCTGAGAGCTGCCTGAGAGCTGTCTGAGAGCTGTCTGAGAGCTGCCTGAGAGCTGCTTGAGAGCTGCCTGAGAGCTGCCTGAGAGCTGTCTGAGAGCTGCCTGAGAGCTGCCTGAGAGCTGCCTGAGAGCTGCCTGAGAGCTGTCTGAGAGCTGTCTGAGAGCTGTCTGAGAGTTGTCTGAGACCTGTCTGAGAGCTGTCTGATAGCTGCCTGAGAGCTGCCTGAGCTGAGACAGCGTGTGTGCGGAGGACAGAGGAAGTAGCGCCCCGCTGCACGGTTATCATGCAGGGATGCTGGGCGTGCGTGGCGCTGTGGTCGCAGTGGTGGGAGGTATCGCGCCACTGTACTGCATGGTTATTGGTTGCCACGCGTGTTCTGTATGTGGGCAGCATCGTAGTACCGGTGTTGGGTGGGTCCTGGTGTCCTGGTCTGACCCGGAACTGTTCTCCTGGTGTCATGGTCCGACCCGGAACTGTTCTCCTGGTGTCCTGGTCCGACCCGGAGCTGTGCTCCTGGTGTCCTGGTCCGACCCGGAGCTGTGCTCCTGGTGTCCTGGTCCGACCCGGAACTGTGCTCCTGGTGTCCTGGTCCGACCCGGAACTGTGCTCCTGGTGTCCTGGTCCGACCCGAAACTGTGCTCCTGGTGTCCTGGTCCGACCCGGAACTGTGCTCCTGGTGTCCTGGTCCGACCCGGAACTGTGCTCCTGGTGTCCTGGTCCGACCCGGAACTGTGCTCCTGGTGTCCTGGCCCGACCCGGAACTGTGTTCCTGGTGTCCTGGTCCGACCCGGAACTGTGCTCCTGGTGTCCTGGTCCGACCCGGAACTGTGCTCCTGGTGTCCTGGTCCGACCCGTAACTGTGCTCCTGGTGTCCTGGTCCGACCCGGAACTGTGCTCCTGGTGTCCTGGTCCGACCCGGAACTGTGCTCCTGGTGTCCTGGTCCGACCCGGAACTGTGCTCCTGGTGTCCTGGTCCGACCCGGAACTGTGCGCCTGGTGTCCTGGTCCGACCCGGAACTGTGCTCCTGGTGTCCTGGTCCGACCCGGAACTGTGCTGGTGTCCTGGTCCGACCCGGAACTGTGCTCCTGGTGTCCTGGTCCGACCCGGAACTGTGCTCCTGGTGTCCTGGTCCGACCCGGAACTGTGCTCCTGGTGTCCTGGTCCGACCCGGAACTGTGCTCCTGGTGTCCTGGTCCTACCCGGAACTGTGCTCCTGGTGTCCTGGTCCGACCCGGAACTGTGCTCCTGGTGTCCTGGTCCTACCCGGAACTGTGCTCCTGGTGTCCTGGTCCTACCCGGAACTGTGCTCCTGGTGTCCTGGTCCGACCCGGAACTGTGCTCCTGGTGTCGTGGTCCGACCCGGAACTGTGCTCCTGGTGTCCTGGTCCGACCCGGAACTGTGCTCCTGGTGTCCTGGTCCGACCCGGAACTGTGCTCCTGGTGTCCTGGTCCGACCCGGAACTGTGCTCCTGGTGTCCTGGTCCGACCCGGAACTGTGCTCCTGGTGTCCTGGTCCTACCCGGAACTGTGCTCCTGGTGTCCTGGTCCGACCCGGAACTGTGCTCCTGGTGTCCTGGTCCGACCCGGAACTGTGCTCCTGGTGTCCTGGTCCGACCCGGAACTGTGCTCCTGGTGTCCTGGTCCGACCCGGAACTGTGCTCCTGGTGTCCTGGTCCGACCCGGAACTGTGCTCCTGGTGTCCTGGTCCGACCCGGAACTGTGCTGGTGTCCTGGTTCGACCCGGAACTGTGCTGCGGCTAGTATGTCGCCGCTGAGCTGCCCGGCCTATCTGAGGGCGGCCGATATACGGCGGCGCCAGGCGAGCCGACGCACTGTGTGATATGGGAGCACGATCAGACGCTGATGCTGATGTGATGTGTGATGACTGATGGCAGGTATGGTGATGTGATGTGTGATATGTGATGACAGAAACACTGGTGTGTGACGCGTGATGGAAGGTACACTGATGTGTGATATGTGATGGTAGATACGTTGATGTGCGATATATGATAGGTACACTGATATGTGATGGCAGGTACAGTATTGTGATGTGTGGTGTAATGTGTGGTGTGTGATGACAGGTACATTATTGTGATGTGTGACGTGATGTGTGATGTGTAATGTGTGATGTGTGATGGCAGGTACAGTATTGTGATGTGTGGTGTAATGTGTGGTGTGTGATGACAGGTACAGTATTGTGATGTGTGGTGTGTGATGGCAGGTACAGTATTGTGGTGTGTGATATGTGACGTGTGATGTGTGATGGCAGGTACGGTATTGTGATGTGTGGTGTGTGATGACAGGTACAGTATTGTGATGTGTGTTGTAATGTGTGGTGTGTGATGACAGGTACATTATTGTGATGTGTGACGTGATGTGTGATGTGTAATGTGTGATGTGTGATGGCAGGTACAGTATTGTGATGTGTGGTGTGTGATGACAGGTACATTATTGTGGTGTGTGATATGTGACGTGTGATGTGTGATGGCAGGTACAGTATTGTGATGTGTGGTGTGATGACAAGTACAGTATTGTGGTGTGTGATATGGGACGTGTGATGTGTGATGGCAGGTACGGTGATGATTGCCGTGGTCGTCGGCTCGCAGCGGTTCCATATTAATCCGGATAACGTGGCCACCCCGATCGCGGCCAGCATGGGCGACCTGGTCACTCTGTCGCTGCTCGCCTGGATAGCGTCGCTGCTCTACAGGGCCATCGGTGAGCAGACGCGCCTCTCCTGAGAAAGACAGCCGTGATGATACTTACACGGCCGGCGTGATACAAATTCGCAAATATGTGTGATGTGTATGGTAGTTCTGTTTGGTAATGCACTCGTGTTCGTGTCGAGCCCCGCCAAGGACAACGAAGATACATTATCATTCGCTTTGTGAGACCCTATGTTTCAATTGTTCCAGCATTTCATGTTTCGGGAATAGGAAGATTGTATTATAATATCAGTAATCTCCATCACGCCACGGGCAGTCGCTAATCATTGACACGTCGATCGTGTGTAGTATGATTTAGGTCGGCTTGTACTGTCACTAATCATTGACACGTCGATCGTGTGTAGTATGATTTAGGTCGGCTTGTTATGTCGCTTTGGAGATGCAAAGTACGACTCGGC
The DNA here is from genome assembly GCA_036785665.1 of Chirona hameri. Taxonomy (NCBI): domain Eukaryota; kingdom Metazoa; phylum Arthropoda; class Thecostraca; order Balanomorpha; family Balanidae; genus Chirona; species Chirona hameri. The sequence continues at coordinate 35,814 of JAXIVJ010005350.1, read as the reverse complement.
AGCCGTTTAACCATTGGCTGGACTTATTTTGCTGCTGACTCTGACTGACGCTGACTCTGACGTGAGCTCTGACGCTGACTCTGACGTGAGCTCTGACGCTGACTCTGACGTGAGCTCTGTCGCTGACTCTGACGTGAGCTCTGACGCTGACTCTGACGTGAGCTCTGACGCTGACTCTGACGTGAGCTCTGACGCTGACTCTGACGTGAGCTCTGACGCTGACTCTGACGTGAGCTCTGACGCTGACTCTGACGTGAGCTCTGTCGCTGACTCTGACGTGAGCTGTCACTGATTCTGACGTTAACCCCTGCTGTCCCACAGAGCCGGACCCGTGGCTGGCGCCCAGCATTATCGTCGTGTACCTGCTGCTGATCCCGGTGTTCGCCTGGGTGTCACACCGGAATCAGTACACGCGCGTGGTGCTGCTCGAAGGCTGGACGCCGGTCATCACAGCCATGCTGATCAGCAGGTGAGAGAGTGACCTGACCTCAGCAGCTGTACTCACAAACAGGGCACACACAGCTGCCACGGCCGACACAGCATACTGGCGTCGGCAGCAGGCGATCTGACCTTTCACATACAGCCAGCCGTCACATATGGTAATCGATCTGACCTTTCACATACAGCCAGCCGTCACATATGGCAATCTATCTGACCTTTCACATACAGCCAGCCGTCACATATGGTAATCGATCTGACCTTTCACATACAACCAGCCGTCACATATGGCAATCTATCTGACCTTTCACATACAGCCAGCCGTCACATATGGTAATCGATCTGACCTTTCACATACAGCCAGCCGTCACATATGGCAATCTATCTGACCTTTCACATACAGCCAGCCGTCACATATGGTAATCGATCTGACCTTTCACATACAGCCAGCCGTCACATATGGCAATCTATCTGACCTTTCACATACAGCCAGCCGTCACATATGGCAATCGATCTGACCTTTCACATACAGCCAGCCGTCACATATGGTAATCGATCTGACCTTTCACATACAGACAGCCGTCACATATGGCAATCTATCTGACCTTTCACATACAGCCAGCCGTCACATATGGTAATCGATCTGACCTTTCACATACAGCCAGCCGTCACATATGGTAATCCTTTCACATACAGCCAGCCGTCACATATGGTAATAGATCTGACCTTTCACATACAGCCAGCCGTCACATATGGTAATCGATCGGACCTTTCACACAGCCATCCGTCACATGGTAATCTATCTGACCTTTCACATACAGCCAGCCGTCACATATGGTAATCCTTTCACATACAGCCAGCCGTCACATATGGTAATCGATCTGACCTTTCACATACAGCCAGCCGTCACATATGGTAATCCTTTCACATACAGCCAGCCGTCACATATGGTAATCGATCTGACCTTTCACATACAGCCAGCCGTCACATATGGTAATCTATCTGACCTTTCACATACAGCCAGCCGTCACATATGGTAATCCTTTCACATACAGCCAGCCGTCACATATGGTAATCTATCTGACCTTTCACATACAGCCAGCCGTCACATATGGTAATCCTTTCACATACAGCCAGCCGTCACATATGGTAATCGATCTGACCTTTCACATACAGCCAGCCGTCACATATGGCAATCTATCTGACCTTTCACATACAGCCAGCCGTCACATATGGTAATCGATCTGACCTTTCACATACAGCCAGCCGTCACATATGGCAATCTATCTGACCTTTCACATACAGCCAGCCGTCACATATGGCAATCGATCTGACCTTTCACATACAGCCAGCCGTCACATATGGTAATCGATCTGACCTTTCACATACAGACAGCCGTCACATATGGCAATCTATCTGACCTTTCACATACAGCCAGCCGTCACATATGGTAATCGATCTGACCTTTCACATACAGCCAGCCGTCACATATGGTAATCCTTTCACATACAGCCAGCCGTCACATATGGTAATAGATCTGACCTTTCACATACAGCCAGCCGTCACATATGGTAATCGATCGGACCTTTCACACAGCCATCCGTCACATGGTAATCTATCTGACCTTTCACATACAGCCAGCCGTCACATATGGTACAGGGTACCAGTGGTCTTAACGGGTGATATGACCTCAGCTGCTCACACACAGCCACCGCCGCGGGCATGCTATACCCTATTAGGGTAAATGTGGTCTCAGGCGCTATTGCAATGGATCGCGTGCCTCTATATAGCGCATTTTTTTCGTCATGCGAGCGAAACATGTTCTTTTGGTACGAAATGTGTACTTAACCGAAGGTTGTTGTTCTATATTGAAAATAACACTATTCTTTAGAATTGTGTTTTTCTATAGAAAAACAACCTGGGCCATTATCCGGGCTTTGTTTTCCGATTCGTGTCTGCGATCGGTAAAAGTTGATGCTCTGGAAAACGGCTCGTTAAATTTCTCCGAAATTTTCAGCATATCGCTCACTCACGGGGATCTAGATGATACCAGGGTCCGCTAGTGTGGGAAAACTTCGAAGCGCGCGCGGCAGGCACGTGCCATTTCCCATAGACTTTTAATAGTGCCAAACTAAAATGGCCCCTAGCGCAAAAATGAATTGATACATTTTCTCTAAATTTTCTGAATGGCAGCTATTGGTGGATACCCACATGCCGGTGGTGGTGCCTACCCTGGTCAAACTCGAATTCACGTGCCACGTGACCTTGAATATGTCCCCGAACCCCGAATTTTCGACATTGGGCCACTTGGTCAGCCCTGCAGTGGCCCTGGTGCATTGCGGTGCTCCGAAACGGGTATCGGTAGCTCCAGGAGGGTAACTGGGAGGGGATCAGCCGCCCAAGTGCTGGTTTCGTATCACCAGGGCTCCTCCATTTGGGATATTTTTTTAAGGATGATGTATTTTGCCCATAGCCGGATAGGTGCAGCCCACAGCGACCTGCTGTTACAATGGGAGGCCATTGCCGTTGTGCAGCACGAGTAAGTGGCCGACGGGCAATCTGCACGTGCCATAGTTATTTTGCCCGGGGTCCTCCTTTAGGGAGATTTTTGTGTTTCTTTAAAAATTTCTGAGCATTTCGCAAAATCTAATTTCTCAAGCTCCTGATTGCTATATCCCACCGGATATCTTAGTGTCAAGGGTGGTTGGGATAACATAAGTCCTTTGAGAAAAAGACTCACTAATGGAAGGATCCTGGGTTCGAATCCTAGTCGGGTCACATGTTTCACGGGTGGTTGCTGAGCTTACTCTGTGACAGTGCTTGGTATGACCACGTGAGACGATGTGTGGGTCACAAGGACGCACGTGCTGTTGTTTTGAAAGGGGTCCTCCACTTTCAAGATCTCAAGCACACATTTTAAAAACAACATTCGGTCCGCGACTCTCAGCTCGCGGGCTCACCTAAAATCGTTGATTGGGAATGACGCCATACCATCCGGTACTGCGGGTCGGTGTCGTCATGTCTCTCAACACAGTCGGCTCCGTTAAATGTAGTTGTGACGTCATCTGACCTCTGACTGACGTCTGCCGGACTGTGTGCCGTTATGACGGGTCTCCGTGCCGCTCTGACGGCTCTGTACCGCTGTCAGAACCCAATGCCCGTATGACGCAGCACCCTTCGTCGGAGGCCGGTCACCGTTCGGCTGTCCACCTGCCGGTCGATCGGTAACACGTGCCGATCATTATCACAGCGAGGGGGGGGGGGGCGCCGACATGGCAGTTCACAGCCCGCCTCCACTGCTCGTCAGACCGCGGCTGAGCTGTAGGCCGACCCTATCGGAATGAATGGCTACGAGCTGTAGGTCGACCCGATCGGAATTAATGGCTACGAGCTGTAGGCCGACCCGATCGGAATTAATGGCTACGAGCTGTAGGCCGACCCGATCGGAATTAATGGCTACGAGCTGTAGGCCGACCCGATCGGAATTAATGGCTAAAGCTGTAGGCCGACCCGATCGGAATTAATGGCTACGAGCTGTAGGCCGACCCGATCGGAATTAATGGCTACAAGATGTAGGCCGACCCGATCGGACTTAATGGCTACGAGCTGTAGGCCGACCCGATCGGAATTAATGGCTACGAGCTGTAGGCCGACCCGATCGGAATTAATGGCTACGAGCTGTAGGCCGACCCGATCGGAATTAATGGCTACTAGCTGTAGGCCGACCCGATCGGAATTAATGGCTACTAGCGGTAGACCGACCCGATCGGAATTAATGGCTACGAGCTGTAGGCCGACCCGATCGGACTTAATGGCGGAGTTAGGTTAGGTCAGGTTAGTTGTTTCTGCCACACTCTGGTCCATGGGGATCGTCAAATCTGTCTTTGGTAATCGCTGGTTAACAATAGCGCACTGCAGTATCGCACTTACTAAACAAGGTACGCCACCGGGATTTCGTCGGCGAACGTTTTCGCCAGCGGTCGGAAACGGACACAAGTTGAACACTGCTGAACTTTCGCTCGCTCGTCGCCGTTGTTACCAGATCTAGCGATTTTCAACTTTTGGAGACATCACAAAGTCACCAACTTTCCTGTCCGTTCTCGTCCTGTCGGTTGTTGACCGGTGGCGGTGGGCAACGGGCTTAAACCCCTTTGTCAGCCATAGCATATTGTCTCTCCGGTCTGTCGGCAGTGTTTGATGTGCCTCCCTCCCTGTCTCGGGCCGGCGGCCTGATCCTGAACTTCGCCGTGTCGGCGTACGTCTGACATGTCTCCCCTCCCTGCCCTGTCCTCTACACTGACTAACACGTCCCTCCCTGCAGTGCCGGCGGCCTGATCCTGGAGTTCGCCGTGTCGGCGTACGTCTGACATTTCTCCCCTCCCTGCCCTGTCCTCTACACTGACTAACACGTCCCTCCCTGCAGTGCCGGCGGCCTGATCCTGGACTTCGCCGTGTCGGCGTACGTCTGACATGTCTCCCCTCCCTGCCCTGTCCTCTACACTGACTGACACGTCCCCGTCTGCCTGCAGTGCCGGCGGCCTGATCCTGGAGTTCGCCGTGTCGGCGTACGTCTGACATGTCTCCCCTCCCTGCCCTGTCCTCTACACTGACTAACACGTCCCTCCCTGCAGTGCCGGCGGCCTGATCCTGGAGTTCGCCGTGTCGGCGTACGTCTGACATGTCTCCCCTCCCTGCCCTGTCCTCTACACTGACTAACACGTCCCTCCCTGCAGTACCGGCGGCCTGATCCTGGAGTTCGCCGTGTCGGCGTACGTCTGACATGTCTCCCCGCCCTGCCCTGTCCTCTACACTGACTAACACGTCCCTCCCTGCAGTGCCGGCGGCCTGATCCTGGAGTTCGCCGTGTCGGCGTACGTCTGACATGTCTCCCCTCCCTGCCCTGTCCTCTACACTGACTAACACGTCCCTCCCTGCAGTGCCGGTGGCCTGATCCTGGACTTCGCCGTGTCGGCGTACGTCTGACATGTCTCCCCTCCCTGCCCTGTCCTCTACACTGACTAACACGTCCCTCCCTGCAGTGCCGGCGGCCTGATCCTGGACTTCGCCGTGTCGGCGTACGTCTGACATGTCTCCCCTCCCTGCCCTGTCCTCTACACTGACTAACACGTCCCTCCCTGCAGTGCCGGCGGCCTGATCCTGGAGTTCGCCGTGTCGGGTACGTCTGACATGTCTCCCCTCCCTGCCCTGTCCTCTACACTGACTGACACGTCCCTCCCTGCAGTGCCGGCGGCCTGATCCTGGACTTCGCCGTGTCGGCGTACGTCTGACATGTCTCCCCGCCCTGCCCTGTCCTCTACACTGACTAACACGTCCCTCCCTGCAGTGCCGGCGGCCTGATCCTGGAGTTCGCCGTGTCGGCGTACGTCTGACATGTCTCCCCGCCCTGCCCTGTCCTCTACACTGACTGACACGTCCCCGTCTGCCTGCAGTGCCGGCGGCCTGATCCTGGACTTCGCCGTGTCGGCGTACGAGGGCGTGGCCGTGTTCCAGCCGGTAATTAACGGCGTCGGCGGCAACCTGGTGGCCGTGCAGGCGAGCCGCATCTCGACGGAGCTGCACCGCTCTGGGCGACCCGGCCAGATGCCGTACGCCGGCCGCCGTGACGGCCGTGACGGCCACAAGCCGGACGGCCAGGAGTCTGTCTGTATGACGCCCAGCGCCGCCTTCTGTCAGCCCGGTGAGCAGCTGGCACGAGACAGCACGAGACAGCACAGCTCTGTCTCACGCTCTGTTGTCAGCGGCGGGGCGCCGGAATGTGTGGGCGCGTTTCTTGTTGAGGCGTGTCAGCTGAGGCTTTGGTCGGCAGCTGCGCCCTATGTCGCGTGCAGGAGGCGAATGGGGTTGCATCGGTCTTTTATTGGATCGCATGACGCTTCAATGATGTGACCTTTGTATGTCGTGAGGGGGGCAGGTGGGTGGGGGTGATGGGCTGTAGGAACTAGGACACTGACGCCGACTGGGGCTCGAAGTGCTACCGTTCCCTTTGCTGAATAGTTCACAATGGTTTAATTTGGCTGTCACATGGCGCAATATTTGTGTACTTGTGTTGGAATGCATTTGCTGCTCGTATTTTACTACGAGGTGGTTTAAAGTCACATTTCCTTTCACGCACTTGCACTTCTTTTCATATACATTTTACCTCATGTGCGATAGTTTATCCACAGAGTGGCGCACATAACACGCGTATATCCGCCGTATAACCATATATGCATTTCAGTGGGGTGTTGTTCGATGATGGTCTTATGCTTTTTATTTACAGGGTGCGGACGATATTCGTTGGTAATTTTCAACTTTGTTTTACGCATGCATTTTTCACCTTTGTTGTCGGTCTTTTGTATTACAAGAATGATCATTTTTGCATTATTGTTTGCAGAATAATTAAACTATGAACAATTTTGAACCCCCGAATTTGTGGGGAAGAGGCGTGGAGTCTTCCTTGGAATGCGCGCCGGACGGATACATAATGGGATTTCAGACTTCCTTATTGTCAGCAGAAGGTTGTTTGAAAAGGTTAGAAAGGAGCTGTGAGATTCAGGGTTCGATTAAAAGGTGACAGCGAAGAGAAACTCCTGTGATCGACGATCGACGAAACCAATGCTCCACGTCAGCAGTGACGGTGACGTCATGGCACCCCACTGTTTCCCTAAGGGCCTCATACTGAACACCGAAGGCCCCACTCGTGCTCTAAGCGAGGTGGTGATCGACCGGGTAGCCGCAGGGAGGCCCTGAGTGTGGTAGCAACTATGAGCCCTGCCACACCAGCAGGAAGACCCGGGCATGGCTATCAGGGGAACTTATTCGACCACGCTGCACCAGACATTTGGCCTCCCAACTCGCCTGACTGCAACCTCCTAGACTGCTTTGTGTCGGGCGCGGCGAAATGAGAGTCCAACAGAGCCCCAGATGCAACACATGTCGAGCCAACTGAAAGCCGAGATCACCAGAGCCTTCAGAGGCCCAAGTCAGGAGACAGTGTCGAAGGCCTGTGGCTGAATTCGAGGCTGTCATCGAAACCAAAGGCGGGTTCGAGTGAGATCGACTGAGCATGTCTTGAAGACTAACTGACCCAAGTTTGGCAAATATATCTCAAAAATAAAAACGCTGAGTTTATTGTTTGTGAGACAGTAATCTTGCGCATGAATACCATCCGCACCCGGTATTGTATTGGAATTTTCTCTCTGGTGAATTATGTTGCTGGCTTGCAGCACTATAACCTGTCCCCTCTGTCCGCCAGGTGGCCACTCGCAGACGGCGCGGGTGCTGCTGGGGATGGTGACATCTGGTGGTGACCTGCAGCACTATAACCTGTCCCCTCTGTCCGCCAGGTGGCCACTCGCAGACGGCGCGGGTGCTGCTGGGGATGGTGACATCTGGTGGTGACCTGCAGCACTATAACCTGTCCCCTCTGTCCGCCAGGTGGCCACTCGCAGACGGCGCGGGTGCTGCTGGGGATGGTGACATCTGGTGGTGACCTGCATCACTATAACCTGCCTCCTCTGTCCGCCAGGTGGCCACTCGCAGACGGCGCGGGTGCTGCTGGGGATGGTGACATCTGGTGGTGACCTGCAGCACTATAACCTGTCCCCTCTGTCCGCCAGGTGGCCACTCGCAGACGGCGCGGGTGCTGCTGGGGATGGTGACATCTGGTGGTGACCTGCAGCACTATAACCTGTCCCCTCTGTCCGCCAGGTGGCCACTCGCAGACGGCGCGGGTGCTGCTGGGGATGGTGACATCTGGTGGTGACCTGCAGCACTATAACCTGTCCCCTCTGTCCGCCAGGTGGCCACTCGCAGACGGCGCGGGTGCTGCTGGGGATGGTGACATCTGGTGGTGACCTGCAGCACTATAACCTGTCCCCTCTGTCCGCCAGGTGGCCACTCACAGACTGCGCGGGTGCTGCTGGGGATGGTGACATCTGGTGGTGACCTGCAGCACTATAACCTGTCCCCTCTGTCCGCCAGGTGGCCACTCGCAGACGGCGCGGGTGCTGCTGGGGATGGTGATTCCTGGTCACCTGGTGTTCTGCTACAGTATCAGCTACCTGCGGGCTGGTCACACCTCGCTGACGCCCATGTTCCTGGTGGTGTACAATAGTGCCGCCGTACTACAGGTCTGTACCCCCTGTACTGTTGACTGTTCAGCCCTGTGTTGGGTGCACTAGTGACGCTGTACTACAGGTATGCACCCCTGTACTGTTGACTGTTTAGCCCTGTGTTGGGTACACTAGTGCCGCTGTACTACAGGTATGTACCCCCTGTACTGTTGACTGTTCAGCCCAGTGTTGGGTACACTAGTGCCGCTGTACTACAGGTCTGTACCCCCTGTACTGTTGACTGTTTAGCCCTGTGTTGGGTACACTAGTGCCGCTGTACTACAGGTCTGTACCCCTGTACCGTTGACTGTTTAGCCCAGTGTTGGGTACACTAGTGCCGCTGTACTACAGGTCTGTAACCCCTGTACTGTTGACTGTTTAACCCTGTGTTGGGTACACTAGTGCCGCCGTACTACAGGTCTGTACCCCTGTACTGTTGACTGTTTAGCCCTGTATTGGGTACAATAGTGCTGCTGTACTACAGGTCTGTCCCCCTGTACTGCGTACTGTTTAGCCCTGTATTGAGTACACTAGTGCCGCTGTACTACAGGTCTGTACCCCCTGTACTGTTGACTGTTTAGCCCTGTATTGGGTACACTAGTGCCGCTGTACTACAGGTCTGTACCCCCTGTACTGTTGACTGTTTAGCCCTGTGGTGGGTACACTAGTGCCGCTGTACTACAGGTCTGTACCCCTGTACTGTTTAGCCCTGTGTTGGGTACACTAGTGCCGCTGTACTACCGGTCTGTACCCCTGTACTGTCCAGCCCAGTGTTGGGTACACTAGTGCCGCCTTACTACAGGTCTACCCCTGTACTGTTGACTGTTTAGCCCAGTGTTGGGTACACTAGTGCCGCCGTACTACAGGTCTGTACCCCTGTACTGTTGACTGTTTAGCCCTGTGTTGGGTACACTAGTGCCGCTGTACTACAGGTCTGTACCCCTGTACTGTCCAGCCCAGTGTTGGGTACACTAGTGCCGCCGTACTACAGGTCTGTACCCCTGTACTGCTGACTGTGTAACCCTGTGTTGGGTACAATAGTGTTGCTGTACTACAGGTCTGTACCCCTGTACTGTTGACTGTTCAGCCCAGTGTTGGGTACACTAGTGCCGCTGTACTACAGGTCTGTACCCCCTGTACTGCTGACTGTGTAACCCTGTGTTGGGTACAATAGTGTTGTTGTACTACAGGTCTGTACCCCTGTACTGTTGACTGTTTAAACCTGTGTTGGGTACACTAGTGCCGCTGTACTACAGGTATGTACCCCTGTACTGTTGACTGTTTAGCCCTGTGTTGGGTACAATAGTGCCGCTGTACTACAGGTCTGTACCCCTGTACTGTTGACTGTTCAGCCCAGTGTTGGGTACACTAGTGCCGCCGTACTACAGGTCTGCACCCCTGTACTGCGGACTGTTTAGCCCAGTGTTGGGCACACTAGACACATTGCCACGCCCCACTCGCGCTGGTTGGCGTTGGTACGAGTCTCACAGGTGCTGTGCCGTATTACTGGACTTCTGTGAGTTTATGGAGGTGGCACGGCGGCTTGCAGGTCATGCAATCTCCAATGAGTGTTTTGAAATAGCGTCTTGACGTGCCATTCACATTTTGTGTTGCTTTGTTTCACCGCCACTATCCCTGATTATCCGTGACAACATTCGTGTCACATCAGTGTCATGTTCTTGTGTCTGGATTACATCAGTTTCATGTTCTTGTGCCTGGATTACATCAGTTTCATGTTATTGTGTCTGGATTACATCAGTTTCATGTTCTTGTGCCTGGATTACATCAGTGTCATGTTTTTGTGCCTGGATTACATCAGTTTCATGTTCTTGTGCCTGGATTACATCAGTTTCATGTTCTTGTGCCTGGATTACATCAGTTTCATGTTCTTGTGCCTGGATTACATCAGTTTCATGTTCTTAAGCCTGGATTACATCAGTTTCATGTTCTTAAGCCTGGATTACATCAGTTTCATGTTCTTGTGCCTGGATTACATCAGTTTCATGTTATTGTGCCTGGATTACATCAGTTTAATGTTATTGTGCCTGGATTACATCAGTTCCATGTTATTGTGCCTGGATTACATCAGTGTCATGTTCTTGTGCCTGGATTACATCAGTTTCATGTTATTGTGCCTGGATTACATCAGTTTAATGTTATTGTGCCTGGATTACATCAGTTCCATGTTATTGTGCCTGGATTACATCAGTTTCATGTTATTGTGCCTGGATTACATCAGTTTCATGTTATTGTGCCTGGATTACATCAGTTTCATGTTCTTGTGCCTGGATTACATCAGTTTCATGTTCTTGTGCCTGGATTACATCAGTTTCATGTTCTTGTGCCTGGATTACATCAGTTTCATGTTCTTGTGCCTGGATTACATCAGTTTCATGTTCTTGTGCCTGGATTACATCAGTTTCATGTTATTGTGCCTGGATTACATCAGTGTCATGTTCTTGTGCCTGGATTACATCAGTTTCATGTTCTTGTGCCTGGATTACATCAATTTCATGTTCTTGTGCCTGGATTACATCAGTTTCATGTTCTTGTGCCTGGATTACATCAGTTTCATGTTCTTGTGCCTGGATTACATCAGTTTCATGTTCTTGTGCCTGGATTGCATCAGTTTCATGTTATTGTGCCTGGATTACATCAGTTTCATGTTATTGTGCCTGGATTACATCAGTTTCATGTTATTGTGCCTGGATTACATCAGTGTCATGTTCTTGTGTCTGGATTACATCAGTGTCATGTTCTTGTGCCTGGATTACATCAGTTTCATGTTATTGTGCCTGGATTACATCAGTGTCATGTTCTTGTGCCTGGATTACATCAGTTTCATGTTCTTGTGCCTGGATTACATCAGTTTCATGTTCTTGTGCCTGGATTACATCAGTTTCATGTTCTTGTGCCTGGATTACATCAGTTTCATGTTCTTGTGTCTGGATTACATCAGTTTCATGTTCTTGTGCCTGGATTACATCAGTTTCATGTTCTTGTGCCTGGATTACATCAGTTTCATGTTCTTGTGCCTGTATTACATCAGTTTCATGTTCTTGTGCCTGGATTACATCAGTTTCATGTTCTTGTGCCTGGATTACATCAGTTTCATGTTCTTGTGCCTGGATTACATCAGTTTCATGTTCTTGTGCCTGGATTACATCAGTTTCATGTTATTGTGCCTGGATTACATCAGTTTCATGTTATTGTGCCTGGATTACATCAATTTCATGTTATTGTGCCTGGATTACATCAGTGTCATGTTCTTGTGCCTGGATTACATCAGTTTCATGTTCTTGTGCCTGGATTACATCAGTTTCATGTTATTGTGCCTGGATTACATCAGTGTCATGTTCTTGTGTCTGGATTACATCAGTTTCATGTTCTTGTGCCTGGATTACATCAGTTTCATGTTCTTGTGCCTGGATTACATCAGTTTCATGTTCTTGTGTCTGGATTACATCAGTTTCATGTTCTTGTGTCTGGATTACATCAGTTTCATGTTATTGTGCCTGGATTACATCAGTGTCATGTTCTTGTGCCTGGATTACATCAGTGTCATGTTCTTGTGCCTGGATTACATCAGTTTCATGTTCTTGTGCCTGGATTACATCAGTTTCATGTTCTTGTGCCTGGATTACATCAGTTTCATTTTCTTGTGCCTGGATTACATCAGTTTCATGTTCTTGTGCCTGGATTACATCAGTTTCATGTTCTTGTGCCTGGATTACATCAGTTGCATGTTATTGTGCCTGGATTACATCAGTTTCATGTTCTTGTGCCTGGATTACATCAGTTTCATGTTCTTGTGCCTGGATTACATCAGTTTCATGTTCTTGTGCCTGGATTACATCAGTTTCATGTTCTTGTGCCTGGATTACATCAGTTTCATGTTCTTGTGCCTGGATTACATCAGTTTCATGTTCTTGTGCCTGGATTACATCAGTTTCATGTTCTTGTGCCTGGATTACATCAGTTTCATGTTATTGTGCCTGGATTACATCAGTTTCATGTTATTGTGCCTGGATTACATCAATTTCATGTTATTGTGCCTGGATTACATCAGTGTCATGTTCTTGTGCCTGGATTACATCAGTTTCATGTTCTTGTGCCTGGATTACATCAGTTTCATGTTATTGTGCCTGGATTACATCAGTGTCATGTTCTTGTGTCTGGATTACATCAGTTTCATGTTCTTGTGCCTGGATTACATCAGTTTCATGTTCTTGTGCCTGGATTACATCAGTTTCATGTTCTTGTGCCTTGATTACATCAGTTTCATGTTCTTGTGTCTGGATTACATCAGTTTCATGTTATTGTGCCTGGATTACATCAGTGTCATGTTCTTGTGCCTGGATTACATCAGTGTCATGTTCTTGTGCCTGGATTACATCAGTTTCATGTTCTTGTGCCTGGATTACATCAGTTTCATGTTCTTGTGCCTGGATTACATCAGTTTCATGTTCTTGTGTCTGGATTGCATCAGTTTCATGTTCTTGTGCCTGGATTACATCAGTTTCATGTTCTTGTGCCTGGATTACATCAGTTTCATGTTCTTGTGCCTGGATTACATCAGTTTCATGTTCTTGTGCCTGGATTACATCAGTTTCATGTTCTTGTGCCTGGATTACATCAGTTTCATGTTCTTGTGCCTGGATTACATCAGTTTCATGTTCTTGTGCCTGGATTACATCAGTTTCATGTTCTTGTGCCTGGATTACACTAGTTGCATGTGCTTGTGCCTGGATTACACCAGGCTGTGTATCTGTACCGGCCGACTGTACGGACCGTACCGTGGCTATTGCCACTGAACTGTACGGACTGGCTGACTGCTGTGTATCTGTACCTGCTGACTGTACGGACCGTACCGTGGTTATTGCCACTGAACTGTACGGACTGGCTGACTGCTGTGTATCTGTACCGGCTGACTGTACGGACCGTACCGTGGTTATTGCCACTGAACTGTACGGACTGGCTGACTGCTGTGTATCTGTACCGGCCGACTGTACGGACCGTACCGTGGCTATTGCCACTGAACTGTACGGACTGGCTGACTGCTGTGTATCTGTACCTGCTGACTGTACGGACCGTACCGTGGTTATTGCCACTGAACTGTACGGACTGGCTGACTGCTGTGTATCTGTACCGGCCGACTGTACGGACCGTACCGTGGTTATTGCCACTGAACTGTACGGACTGGCTGACTACTGTGTATCTGTACCGGCTGAATGTACGGACCGTACCGTGGTTATTGCCACTGAACTGTACGGACTGGCTGACTGATGTGTATCTGTACCGGCCAACTGTACGGACCGTACCGTGGTTATTGCTACTGAACTGTACGGACTGGCTGACTGCTGTGTATCTGTACCGGCCAACTGTACGGACCGTACCGTGGTTATTGCCACTGAACTGTACCAACTGGCTGACTGCTGTGTATCTGTACCGGCCGACTGTACGGACCGTACCGTGGTTATTGCCACTGAACTGTACGGACTGGCTGACTGCTGTGTATCTGTACCGGCCGACTGTACGGACCGTACCGTGGTTATTGCCACTGAACTGTACGGACTGGCTGACTGCTGTGTATCTGTACCGGCCGACTGTACGGACCGTACCGTGGTTATTGACACTGAACTGTACGGACTGGCTGACTGCTGTGTATCTGTACCGGCCGACTGTACGGACCGTACCGAGGTTATTGCCACTGAACTGTACGGACTGGCTGACTGCTGTGTATCTGTACCGGCTGACTGTACGGACCGTACCGTGGTTATGGCCACTGAACTGTACGGACTGGCTGACTGGCTGACTGCTGTGTATCTGTACCGGCCGACTGTACGGACCGTACCGTGGTTATTGCCACTGAACTGTACGGACTGGCTGATTGCTGTGTATCTGTACCGGCCGACTGTACGGACCGTACCATGGTTATTGCCACTAAACTGTACGGACTGGCTGATTGCTGATTGCTGATTGCTGTGTATCTGTACCGGCTGACTGTACGGACCGTACCGTGGTTATTGCCACTGAACTGTACGGACTGGCTGACTGCTGTGTATCTGTACCGGCTGACTGTACGGACCGTACCGTGGTTATTGCCACTGAACTGTACGGACTGGCTGACTGGCTGACTGCTGTGTATCTGTACCGGCTGACTGTACGGACCGTACCGTGGTTATTGCCACTGAACTGTACGGACTGGCTGACTGGCTGACTGCTGTGTATCTGTACCGGCTGACTGTACGGACCGTACCGTGGTTATTGCCACTGAACTGTACGGACTGGCTGACTGCTGTGTATCTGTACCGGCCGACTGTACGGACCGTACCGTGGCTATTGCCACTGAACTGTACGGACTGGCTGACTGCTGTGTATCTGTACCTGCTGACTGTACGGACCGTACCGTGGTTATTGCCACTGAACTGTACGGACTGGCTGACTGCTGTGTATCTGTACCGGCTGACTGTACGGACCGTACCGTGGTTATTGCCACTGAACTGTACGGACTGGCTGACTGCTGTGTATCTGTACCGGCCGACTGTACGGACCGTACCGTGGCTATTGCCACTGAACTGTACGGACTGGCTGACTGCTGTGTATCTGTACCTGCTGACTGTACGGACCGTACCGTGGTTATTGCCACTGAACTGTACGGACTGGCTGACTGCTGTGTATCTGTACCGGCCGACTGTACGGACCGTACCGTGGTTATTGCCACTGAACTGTACGGACTGGCTGACTGCTGTGTATCTGTACCGGCTGAATGTACGGACCGTACCTTGGTTATTGCCACTGAACTGTACGGACTGGCTGACTGCTGTGTATCTGCACCGGCCAACTGTACGGACCGTACCGTGGTTATTGCTACTGAACTGTACGGATTGGCTGACTGCTGTGTATCTGTACCGGCCAACTGTACGGACCGTACCGTGGTTATTGCCACTGAACTGTACCGACTGGCTGACTGCTGTGTATCTGTACCGGCCGACTGTACGGACCGTACCGTGGTTATTGCCACTTAACTGTACGGACTGGCTGACTGCTGTGTATCTGTACCGGCCGACTGTACGGACCGTACCGTGGTTATTGCCACTGAACTGTACGGACTGGCTGACTGCTGTGTATCTGTACCGGCCGACTGTACGGACCGTACCGTGGTTATTGCCACTGAACTGTACGGACTGGCTGACTGCTGTGTATCTGTACCGGCCGACTGTACGGACCGTACCGTGGTTATTGCCACTGAACTGTACGGACTGGCTGACTGCTGTGTATCTGTACCGGCTGACTGTACGGACCGTACCGTGGTTATTGCCACTGAACTGTACGGACTGGCTGACTGGCTGACTGCTGTGTATCTGTACCGGCCGACTGTACGGACCGTACCGTGGTTATTGCCACTGAACTGTACGGACTGGCTGATTGCTGTGTATCTGTACCGGCCGACTGTACGGACCGTACCATGGTTATTGCCACTAAACTGTACGGACTGGCTGATTGCTGATTGCTGTGTATCTGTACCGGCTGACTGTACGGACCGTACCGTGGTTATTGCCACTGAACTGTACGGACTGGCTGACTGCTGTGTATCTGTACCGGCTGACTGTACGGACCGTACCGTGGTTATTGCCACTGAACTGTACGGACTGGCTGACTGGCTGACTGCTGTGTATCTGTACCGGCTGACTGTACGGACCGTACCGTGGTTATTGCCACTGAACTGTACGGACTGGCTGACTGCTGTGTATCTGTACCGGCTGACTGTACGGACCGTACCGTGGTTATTGCCACTGAACTGTACGGACTGGCTGACTGCTGTGTATCTGTACCGGCCGACTGTACGGACCGTACCGTCGCTATTGCCACTGAACTGTACGGACTGGCTGACTGCTGTGTATCTGTACCTGCTGACTGTACGGACCGTACCGTGGTTATTGCCACCGAACTGTACGGACTGGCTGACTGCTGTGTATCTGTACCGGCCGACTGTACGGACCGTACCGTGGTTATTGCCACTGAACTGTACGGACTGGCTGACTGCTGTGTATCTGTACCGGCTGAATGTACGGACCGTACCGTGGTTATTGCCACTGAACTGTACGGACTGGCTGACTGCTGTGTATCTGTACCGGCCAACTGTACGGACCGTACCGTGGTTATTGCTACTGAACTGTACGGACTGGCTGACTGCTGTGTATCTGTACTGGCCAACTGTACGGACCGTACCGTGGTTATTGCCACTGAACTGTACCGACTGGCTGACTGCTGTGTATCTGTACCGGCCGACTGTACGGACCGTACCGTGGTTATTGCCACTGAACTGTACGGACTGGCTGACTGCTGTGTATCTGTACCGGCCGACTGTACGGACCGTACCGTGGTTATTGCCACTGAACTGTACGGACTGGCTGACTGCTGTGTATCTGTACCGGCCGACTGTACGGACCGTACCGTGGTTATTGCCACTGAACTGTACGGACTGGCTGACTGCTGTGTATCTGTACCGGCCGACTGTACGGACCGTACCGTGGTTATTGCCACTGAACTGTACGGACTGGCTGACTGCTGTGTATCTGTACCGGCTGACTGTACGGACCGTACCGTGGTTATTGCCACTGAACTGTACGGACTGGCTGACTGGCTGACTGCTGTGTATCTGTACCGGCCGACTGTACGGACCGTACCGTGGTTATTGCCACTGAACTGTACGGACTGGCTGATTGCTGTGTATCTGTACCGGCCGACTGTACGGACCGTACCATGGTTATTGCCACTAAACTGTACGGACTGGCTGATTGCTGATTGCTGTGTATCTGTACCGGCTGACTGTACGGACCGTACCGTGGTTATTGCCACTGAACTGTACGGACTGGCTGACTGCTGTGTATCTGTACCGGCTGACTGTACGGACCGTACCGTGGTTATTGCCACTGAACTGTACGGACTGGCTGACTGGCTGACTGCTGTGTATCTGTACCGGCTGACTGTACGGACCGTACCGTGGTTATTGCCACTGAACTGTACGGACTGGCTGACTGCTGACTGCTGTTTGTCTGTACCGGCCGACTGTACGGACCGTACCGTGGTTATTGCCACTAAACTGTACGGACTGGCTGATTGCTGATTGCTGTGTATCTGTACCGGCTGACTGTACGGACCGTACCGTGGTTATTGTCACTGAACTGTACGGACTGGCTGACTGCTGTGTATCTGTACCGGCCGACTGTACGGACCGTACCGTGGTTATTGCCACTGAACTGTACGGACTGGCTGACTGCTGACTGCTGACTGCTGACTGCTGACTGCTGTGTATCTGTACCGGCCGACTGTACGGACCGTACCGTGGTTATTGCCACTGAACTGTACGGACTGGCTGACTGCTGTGTATCTGTACCTGCCGACTGTACGGACCGTACCGTGGTTATTGTCACTGAACTGTACGGACTGGCTGACTGCTGTGTATCTGTACCTGCCGACTGTACGGACCGTACCGTGGCTATTGCCACTGAACTGTACGGACTGGCTGACTGCTGTGTATCTGTACCGGCTGACTGTACGGACCGTACCGTGGTTATTGCCACTGAACTGTACGGACTGGCTGACTGCTGACTGCTGTGTATCTGTACCGGCCGACTGTACGGACCGTACCGTGGTTATTGCCACTGAACTGTACGGACTGGCTGACTGCTGTGTATCTGTACCGGCCGACTGTACGGACCGTACCGTGGTTATTGCCACTGAACTGTACGGACTGGCTGACTGCTGTGTATCTGTACCGGCTGACTGTACGGACCGTACCGTGGTTATTGCCACTGAACTGTACGGACTGGCTGACTGCTGTGTATCTGTACGGGCCGACTGTACGGACCGTACCGTGGTTATTGCCACTGAACTGTACGGACTGGCTGATTGCTGTGTATCTGTACCGGCCGACTGTACGGACCGTACCATGGTTATTGCCACTAAACTGTACGGACTGGCTGATTGCTGATTGCTGTGTATCTGTACCGGCTGACTGTACGGACCGTACCGTGGTTATTGCCACTGAACTGTACGGACTGGCTGACTGCTGTGTATCTGTACCGGCTGACTGTACGGCCCGTACCGTGGTTATTGCCACTGAACTGTACGGACTGGCTGACTGGCTGACTGCTGTGTATCTGTACCGGCTGACTGTACGGACCGTACCGTGGTTATTGCCACTGAACTGTACGGACTGGCTGACTGCTGACTGCTGTTTATCTGTACCGGCCGACTGTACGGACCGTACCGTGGTTATTGCCACTAAACTGTACGGACTGGCTGATTGCTGATTGCTATGTATCTGTACCGGCTAACTGTACGGACCGTACCGTGGTTATTGTCACTGAACTGTACGGACTGGCTGACTGCTGTGTATCTGTACCGGCCGACTGTACGGACCGTACCGTGGTTATTGCCACTGAACTGTACGGACTGGCTGACTGCTGACTGCTAACTGCTGACTGCTGTGTATCTGTACCGGCCGACTGTACGGACCGTACCGTGGTTATTGCCACTGAACTGTACGGACTGGCTGACTGCTGTGTATCTGTACCTGCCGACTGTACGGACCGTACCGTGGTTATTGCCACTGAACTGTACGGACTGGCTGACTGCTGTGTAGTTCAGTACCTGCCGACTGTACGGACCGTACCGTGGCTATTGCCACTGAACTGTACGGACTGGCTAACTGCTGTGTATCTACCGGCTGACTGTACGGACCGTACCGTGGTTATTGCCACTGAACTGTACGGACTGGCTGACTGCTGACTGCTGTGTATCTGTACCGGCCGACTGTACGGACCGTACCGTGGTTATTGCCACTGAACTGTACGGACTGGCTGACTGCTGATTGCTGTGTATCTGTACCGGCTGACTGTACGGACCGTACCGTGGTTATTGCCACTGAACTGTACGGACTGGCTGACTGCTGATTGCTGTGTATCTGTACCGGCTGACTGTACGGACCGTACCGTGGTTATTGCCACTGAACTGTACGGACTGGCTGACTGCGGTGTATCTGTACCGGCTGACTGTACGGACCGTACCGTGGTTATTGCTACTGAACTGTACGGACTGGCTGACTGCTGTGTATCTGTACCGGCCAACTGTACGGACCGTACCATGGTTATTGCCACTGAACTGTACGGACTGGCTGACTGCTGTGTATCTGTACCGGCCGACTGTACGGACCGTATCGTGGTTATTGCTACTGAACTGTACGGACTGGCTGACTGCTGTGTATCTGTACCGGCCGACTGTACGGACCGTACCGTGGTTATTGTCACTGAACTGTACGGACCGGCTGACTGCTGTGTATCTGTACCGGCCGACTGTACGGACCCTACCGTGGCTATTGCCACTGAACTGTACGGGCTGGCTGATTGCTGACTGCTGTGTATCTGTACCGGCCGACTGTACGGACCGTACCGTGGTTATTGCCACTGAACTGTACGGACTGGCTGACTGCTGTGTATCTGTACCGGCCGACTGTACGGACCGTACCATGGTTATTGCCACTGAACTGTACGGACTGGCTGACTGCTGTGTATCTGTACCTGCCGACTGTACGGACCGTACCGTGGTTATTGCCACTGAACTGTACGGACTGGCTGACTGCTGTGTATCTGTACCGGCCGACTGTACAGACCGTACCATGGTTATTGCCACTGAACTGTACGGACTGGCTGACTGCTGTGTATCTGTACCTGCCGACTGTACGGACCGTACCGTGGTTATTGCCACTGAACTGTACGGACTGGCTGACTGCTGTGTATCTGTACCGGCCGACTGTACGGACCGTACCGTGGTTATTGCCACTGAACTGTACGGACTGGCTGACTGCTGTGTATCTGTACCGGCCGACTGTACGGACCGTACCGTGGTTATTGCCACTGAACTGTACGAACTGGCTGACTGCTGTGTATCTGTACCGGCCGACTGTACGGACCGTACCGTGGTTATTGCCACTGAACTGTACGGACTGGTTGATTGCTGTGTATCTGTACCGGCTGACTGTACGGACCGTACCGACCGACCGCTGACCGTGGTGTCCGTGTCGCCAGGTGGTCGTGCTGCTGTACGTGGCCCACTGCATGATCCACTGGATGTGGAAACAGGGTGTCGATCCAGACAACTCGGCCATCCCCTACCTGACAGCGGTGAGTGAGAGAGAACTGAACTGCGTCCTCCCAACCTAACCCAACAGCCCCTACCTGACAGCGGCGAGTGAGAGAACTGAACTGCGTCCTCCCAACCTAACCCAACAGCCCCTACCTGACAGCGGCGAGTGAGAGAACTGAACTGCGTCCTCCCAACCTAACCCAACAGCCCCTACCTGACAGCGGCGAGTGAGAGAACTGAACTGCGTCCTCCCAACCTAACCCAACAGCCCCTACCTGACAGCGGTGAGTGAGAGAACTGAACTGCGTCCTCCCAACCTAACCCAACAGCCCCTACCTGACAGCGGCGAGTGAGAGAGAACTGAAATGTGTCCCAACCCTACCCGACAGCCCCTACCTTGACTGCGGTGAGCACCGAGCGGCACCCTCCCAGCCTGAACGCTCATCGGCAAGATGGATAGCAAATGCGACTTCCTTCGTGTTTTCATTGCATATGTCCATGCGTTTTCATTTTATGACGCTGTCAAATCCGGCTCCAAGATACTATCGGACGCAGAGTACCGTCATTCAGGGTAATCTTAGCCAAATGGAAGATCAGAATTAGGGGCAGTCAGGTAAGGTTGGGAGGACACAGTTCAGTTTCAAAACGAAAAATATGAACCTTACTTTTGTAATTTACAAGTTCTTAGGGTCAGGTTTTGGCTGGACACAAATTATTTTGAAAATTAGAAATAGTATTTTTTACTTAAAGTTACCCTTAAACTTTCTTTAAAAAAATAACGCTAATTTGATGGTACCCCTGGCCAAGAATTAATGGTTTGCCCCATGAAATTAAGTACTTGGGTGCAGCCCATAGAGCGTCCACCGTTAATGAGTACCCCTGCGGGGTGATTGCTGTGTTTCACTAACGAAAACTGGCGCAGTCAACCTGCGATCTAAGGAGGCACTAAGGACTGGGTACAGCTGGTGACCCCTGTCCTGTCTGCTCCCACAGCTGTATCCTGTCTGTCCACAGCAACCTCTGAGTGACCGCTCCCCTGTCTGTGTCCACAGCTGGGTGACCGCTGTGCAAGCACATATCAATAATTTTGTATCAGGGGGGGGGGGGGGGGGGGGGGCACGTCAGGACGATCAAATTTCGTTGTTTCGTTAGCGAAAAGTTGTTGAAAGTTAGTGTCGGGTCGTCGCAGAATCGCATTTTATCTAGTGTAAACTGGTTTACTCAGGGGGGGGGGGGGGGGGAGGGAGTGGGCATGACCCCTGCCCCCCCCCCTCCCCATTGGCTACGTCCCTGCCGCTGTGTCCTGTCTCTGTCCACAGCTGGGTGACCGCTGTGTCCTGGCTCTGTCCACAGCTGGGTGACCGATGTGTCCTGGCTCTGTCCACAGCTGGGTGACCGCTGTGTCCTGTCTGTGTCCACAGCTGGGTGACCGCTGTATCCTGTCTGTGTCCACAGCTGGGTGACCGCTGTGTCCTGTCTCTGTCCACAGCTGGGTGACCGCTGTATCCTGTCTGTGTCCACAGCTGGGTGACCGCTGTATCCTGTCTGTGTCCACAGCTGGGTGACCGCTGTATCCTGTCTGTGTCCACAGCTGGGTGACCGCTGTATCCTGTCTGTGTCCACAGCTGGGTGACCGCTGTATCCTGTCTGTGTCCACAGCTGGGTGACCGCTGTGTCCTGTCTCTGTCCACAGCTGGGTGACCGCTGTGTCCTGTCTGTGTCCACAGCTGGGTGACCGCTGTGTCCTGTCTCTGTCCACAGCTGGGT
The DNA here is from genome assembly GCA_036785665.1 of Chirona hameri. Lineage (NCBI taxonomy): Eukaryota > Metazoa > Arthropoda > Thecostraca > Balanomorpha > Balanidae > Chirona > Chirona hameri. The sequence continues at coordinate 13,345 of JAXIVJ010005350.1, read as the reverse complement.
GACCGCTGTATCCTGTCTGTGTCCACAGCTGGGTGACCGCTGTGTCCGGTCTGTGTCCACAGCTGGGTGACCGCTGTATCCTGTCTGTGTCCACAGCTGGGTGACCGCTGTATCCTGTCTGTGTCCACAGCTGGGTGACCGCTGTATCCTGTCTGTGTCCACAGCTGGGTGACCGCTGTGTCCTGTCTCTGTCCACAGCTGGGTGACCGCTGTATCCTGTCTGTGTCCACAGCTGGGTGACCGCTGTATCCTGTCTGTGTCCACAGCTGGGTGACCGCTGTATCCTGTCTGTGTCCACAGCTGGGTGACCGCTGTGTCCTGTCTCTGTCCACAGCTGGGTGACCGCTGTATCCTGTCTGTGTCCACAGCTGGGTGACCGCTGTGTCCTGTCTCTGTCCACAGCTGGGTGACCGCTGTATCCTGTCTGTGTCCACAGCTGGGTGACCGCTGTATCCTGTCTGTGTCCACAGCTGGGTGACCGCTGTATCCTGTCTGTGTCCACAGCTGGGTGACCGCTGTATCCTGTCTGTGTCCACAGCTGGGTGACCGCTGTATCCTGTCTGTGTCCACAGCTGGGTGACCGCTGTGTCCTGTCTGTGTCCACAGCTGGGTGACCGCTGTGTCCTGTCTGTGTCCACAGCTGGGTGACCGCTGTGTCCTGTCTCTGTCCACAGCTGGGTGACCGCTGTATCCTGTCTGTGTCCACAGCTGGGTGACCGCTGTGTCCGGTCTGTGTCCACAGCTGGGTGACCGCTGTATCCTGTCTGTGTCCACAGCTGGGTGACCGCTGTGTCCGGTCTGTGTCCACAGCTGGGTGACCGCTGTATCCTGTCTCTGTCCACAGCTGGGTGACCGCTGTATCCTGTCTGTGTCCACAGCTGGGTGACCGCTGTGTCCTGTCTGTCCACAGCTCGGTGTGACCGCTGCAGTGTGGCCAAATTCATTTCAAGTTAGGGGGGAGGAGGTAAAACAAAAGATATAATGTAAGGTGTAAGATGACAAAAAAAAACGATAAAATGTAGGGTGTCGGATGACAAAAACGATAGAATGTAGGGTGTAGAATGACAAACAAACAAACAAACAAACAAAACAATAGAAGGATGTCAATTTTCGTGAGGATTGCATTGAAGGTCACTGGACACTGGAAGTTGAAGTGGGTGTATTCTGTAGACTACCATACATAAAGGGTTGGTAGCATAAAACCCAGGTGAGGTAAATGCTATTCTGGTCTCCAGGTGGTATGCTAAGATGACCGGTCATTAGACAGAATTTGCCACTGCATTTTTGACATGATATTTGCCATTTGTTTATTGCAGAACTTTGCCTTCTACTGGTATTATTCCTCAGATTTGGATTGTAGTGGAATGGAATGGTAATAGTATTTTATTATGGCTACCACCAGTTGTGTTGGTGGTAACTGGTAGGAACTGTTCCCATTATGTTTCATTGTTCCCATATCCCTATTAGCAATGTGTGTATACATAAAACACAATTAAATCAAAATAATATATTTAAATGATGGATCTCCATATGTGCACGTCGCACACACGTTAACATGCAGTGTACTCAGGCAGTTCTCACTTCTTCATGTAGGTCCATGGGTACATAGCATTTAACAGCAAGCAGGAATACCATGGCACAAACACATATATCATCTTCCACTTCTTCCAGCTTCTGTCTAAATTTCATGACTTCCTACATAATAAAGATGATGATATTTAGGTTGATGGGTGAGCTGTGTTGGTCACTTCATGCCCAGGATACAGCTTCCACCAGATGAAGGGTTGAAAATACAACATTGCTCATAACTCCCTTGGCATTTAGATGCTTGTTTCTTATTGTGGTGACCAGCAATTAGCGACAAAAATCCCGTGAGGATGCCATAATTGTGAATTAATTGTGAATTAGGGATGCCAAAATTACTCTGGTTAGGTGCCATTTTCCCCGTAAAATTGTGAATTTGGCCACACTGGACCGCTGTGTCCGGTCTGTCCACAGCTGGGTGACCGCTGTGTCCTGTCTCTGTCCACAGCTGGGTGACCGCTGTATCCTGTCTGTGTCCACAGCTGGGTGACCGCTGTGTCCTGTCTCTGTCCACAGCTGGGTGACCGCTGTGTCCTGTCTCTGTCCACAGCTGGGTGACCGCTGTATCCTGTCTGTGTCCACAGCTGGGTGACCGCTGTATCCTGTCTGTGTCCACAGCTGGGTGACCGCTGTGTCCTGTCTCTGTCCACAGCTGGGTGACCGCTGTGTCCTGTCTCTGTCCACAGCTGGGTGACCGCTGTGTCCGGTCTGTCCACAGCTGGGTGACCGCTGTGTCCTGGCTCTGTCCACAGCTGGGTGACCGCTGTGTCCTGTCTGTCCACAGCTGGGTGACCGCTGTGTCCTGTCTGTCCACAGCTGGGTGACCGCTGTGTCCGGTCTGTCCACAGCTGGGTGACCGCTGTGTCCTGTCTCTGTCCACAGCTGGGTGACCGATGTGTCCTGTCTGTGTCCACAGCCGGGTGACCGCTGTGTCCGGTCTGTGTCCACAGCTGGGTGACCGCTGTGTCCTGTCTATGTCCACAGCTGGGTGACCGCTGTGTCCTGTCTGTGTCCACAGCTGGGTGACCGCTGTGTCCTGTCTGTCCACAGCTCGGTGACCGCTGTGTCCGGTCTGTGTCCACAGCTGGGTGACCGCTGTGTCCTGGCTCTGTCCACAGCTGGGTGACCGCTGTGTCCGGTCTGTGTCCACAGCTGGGTGACCGCTGTATCCTGTCTGTGTCCACAGCCGGGTGACCGCTGTGTCCGGTCTGTGTCCACAGCTGGGTGACCGCTGTGTCCTGTCTCTGTCCACAGCTGGGTGACCGCTGTGTCCTGTCTGTCCACAGCTCGGTGACCGCTGTGTCCGGTCTGTGTCCACAGCTGGGTGACCGCTGTGTCCTGGCTCTGTCCACAGCTGGGTGACCGCTGTGTCCGGTCTGTGTCCACAGCTGGGTGACCGCTGTATCCTGTCTGTGTCCACAGCCGGGTGACCGCTGTGTCCGGTCTGTGTCCACAGCTGGGTGACCGCTGTGTCCTGTCTCTGTCCACAGCTGGGTGACCGCTGTGTCCTGTCTGTCCACAGCTGGGTGACCGCTGTGTCCTGTCTGTCCACAGCTGGGTGACCGCTGTGTCCGGTCTGTCCACAGCTGGGTGACCGCTGTGTCCGGTCTGTGTCCACAGCTGGGTGACCGCTGTGTCCTGTCTGTGTCCACAGCTGGGTGATCTGATCGGCACCGGGCTGCTGGCGCTGGCTTTCCAGTTCCTCTTCGTCATCGGCGACCGGGACTCGGACCTCGGCGACTGAGTGGGACAGGACAGATTATCTAGCAGGAGTCGGGCGGTACGGGCCCGGCCAGGGAATCGTCTGCTGGCCGCCGCCGCCGCACGGTGTCTGCCGCAGACAAAACACGAGGGCTGTGTGCAGAGATGGGACTGCCGTTTGAGACGACGGACGTGTCCGGTCAGACGGCGCGAGTTGGCCGCAGCTGCGGGTGGAGTGGACAGGAAGCCTGGCCATCTGGCGAGCGACAGTACGTGTAACATGACCGGAACACTCCGATCCCTGTGAGATTTCCCGACTGCCGATCGTCCCACCGCGTGTTCCCTCCCATCGGCCAGAACGCTGGAAGGCGTCTGAGCTAGCTGAATCCATCCGTTCGAGGTGACGTGCGACGTGCGCGTTGCCGTGTCACCCATAGGCAGTCCCATGTGTTTTCCGGTGGAGGTTGTGATTTTTTTTATACGGGGTGGGAGCGTGTGTGGCGTGGTTTAATTCCGTGTACTGGTTCTAACCGGTTCATGTGGTTGGTGTCGCCATTTGCCGCGGAGTTTCCTACGACAGACCAAAAATAGTGGAACTGCGGACGGGTTGGTGACACCCGCGAGCATTTCAGAGCACCATAGGGCGCTCATGCCGTTTTCTTCTCTTTAAATGCGCCGTGGGGTGGCCACAGTCTAGCTCTGGCAAGTCCGTGAGATCTCTTGGACGTATAATAAGTTGCCTTAGGTCGACCGAGGAGCGACCGAGGAGCGGACGAGTCTGCGGCGGGAGCTGCGTCACTGTGTGGTTGTATCGCCCTGTAGCCGGGACAGTTGCTTCACAGGCGGCTGCATTACCAGATCCTCCCAGACGAGGTACAGTCCGACGCTACTTAACGGGGCGATACACTGCCAGACGGGGATTACGTACCAGATCCTCCCAGACGAGGTACAGTCCGACGGTACTTAACGGGGCGATACACTGCCAGACGGGGATTACGTTTGTTGTCCTTTCGTCTACTTATTTTAAGAATCGATACAGGAATTTTACGAGTGTCCCTGGTAATCAGTGTTGAGTGCCTTCCATTGACTCAGTATTGAGTGGCGCGTTCCACAGACACGTGTTTCGTTCCCCGGTAGGCATCTGATGCGTATAAGCCGTTTTGGCAGGGGAATCTGGTGGTTGTCGGTTGGGCATTTTGTATGACTGCAGCTCTGGTCATGTATAATTTATAAACAGAGTCGTTAACTTATGAAGTTTATATCCAAAGAATACAGCCTCAAACTTGCATGTTTTGTTTGCCATTAACTTGGCTCGTGGTGAAATCGGTGCGGTTATTGGTGAAAGGCGAATGAAGAAAAGGCATCCTGCGCTCGAACTCCATAGAATACGACCTCTTGCAGCAAGCGTACGAAAAAAGAACACCATAAAACACACAACATTATGTCACTCTTATTAACCACACATTTGACCAGCAAAATACCTGAGAAACGTCCTGCCTTACTCCAGGCAGCCATATCACAACAATATCACAGACCGCCGCCAGCACCGTCTCCCGGCCGGCCCGGCCCGCGCATGTACCACCGGCCAGCGGCGGCGTCTCCAGGCAGCCATATCACAACAATATCACAGTCTCCCGGCCGGCGGCGGCGTCACCCGGCCAGCGGGCGTACGTCCGACGCTCTGTCCACCTGTCTGCAGTCGGTGGTGTCGGCTCGGTGGAGGACCAGCTACAGTCGGCTGACGCGCTGAAACACCGACAGCAGCAGGTCACACACGCGTCACGGCGCGTCACACTACACAGCGCGGCAGTCGCAGTACGGCACAGAGGCCAGACCGGTGTGCTACACCTTCCGGGGGCGGGGCGGCTGCGCGGACTGTCCACCACCGACTGTGACGTGCCCTGGCGTGCTGCATATCGCGCAGTCGCCGCACCGCAGACTGCATTCCGGTCAGCGCACAGCGCGCCTATGACACGAGGTCAGACGTCCGCACGCACCTCAAGAGTCATGTAGCCTGAGATATGACACTGAGTCCAGACGTCCGCACGCGCCTCTTCAGTCATGTAGCCTCAGATATGACACGAGGCCAGACGTCCGCACGCGCCTCTTCAGTCATGTAGCCTCAGATAAGACACGAGGCCAGACGTCCGCACGCGCCTATTTAGTCATGTAGCCTCAGATATGACACGAGGCCAGACGTCCGCACGCGCCTCTTTAGTCATGTAGCCTCAGATAAGACACGAAGCCAGACGTCCGCACGCGCCTCTTTAGTCATGTAGCCTCAGATATGACACGAGGCCAGACGTCCGCACGCGCCTCTTTAGTCATGTAGCCTCAGATAAGACACGAGGCCAGACGTCCGCACGCGCCTCTTTAGTCATGTAGCCTCAGATATGACACGAGGCCAGACGTCCGCACGCGCCTCTTTAGTCATGTAGCCTCAGATAAGACACGAGGCCAGACGTCCGCACGCGCCTCTTTAGTCATGTAGCCTCAGATATGACACGAGGCCAGACGTCCGCACGCGCCTCTTTAGTCATGTAGCCTCAGATATGACACGAGTCCAGACGTCCGCACGCGCCTCTTTAGTCGTGTAGCCTCAGATATGACACGAGGCCAGACGTCCGCACGCGCCTCTGAGAGTCTGTAGCCTCATATATGACACGAGGTCAGACGTCCGCACGCGCCTCTGAGTCATGTAGCAGTGAGGGACACCCTTCGGATTAGTTGAGCTGTGACCGAGGCGAGATGGAATCTGCGCCCAGTTCCCGCGTGGAACGCCGCTACGCGACATGCTGCCGGTTTCCAGCGTGCTGAGTGAACCCGCTGGTCGCCAGTGATCAATTAGCCGCCGAAGTATCACCTCAACCAAACCAGCTCTCCCCAAAGCAGTTGGCTGGGCCAAGAAGGGTCCCCCTCGGGCCTCAGCCATGACAGGCCAATGGGCGACAGGCCCACCCATCAGTGAGCTACGCTGCCGATGGCAGATCACTGGACATCAGACATCAGGATGGCAGACCACTGGAGGACACTGTCCGTCCGCCGCGCCCCCCGTACGGCGGATACCTACCGATCCGGCATATGGCCACTTTCAGAGGTCTGCTGTTCAACTACACCTTGGCAGTTAGTATACCTGCTGAGGACACAGAATCGATGCCTGTCGGCGAACAGACGGCACAGTTCGTCCCACTCGCCGCTAGAGGAGACAGACATCGGGTGAGCTTATGATGTAGATCAGACGCAGAGGTCCCAGTCAGTCCGCCTAAAGTAATGAGTGTTATATTATCACACAGCACTGGCACAGGTCTGCCCGCACGCCAGCTCGTATGTTACACTTGAGAAATGCAACGTTCTAGTTTGGAACAATTATCATTTTTAAACCTTTGCGACAGGTGGAAGTAGAAAATGCAGAGCCTTCTCGCCGGATATTATTGGAGAATATCACTCCATATGCCTGCAGAGCCACCAAGACACATGTAGTCTCAAACAAGAAAGCTACCTCTGCCGTCAATATACACAACGCGGAAAGGCAGAGCCACATACCTCTTACACGATTAGCTTCTTACACGATATTGACAATTCCTCAGAGCATCTTTTGTTCGAATCCAAGACATCCCAATCCTGGAGTGGGCTGAACAGTATTTCGCCTGATCTAAGCAACACAATAATTATCCGCATAACTGCATCAGATTACTATACACTGCCGACCGACGTACAAATCAACACAGAGCGGCGAGCAAGGGCCGCCTGCGCAAAAGTAAAGTTACCTTGGAGTGCGCTACTTACCGCCATCGACGTGAACACGGGCAGACAAGGAGACCTGTCACAGCTGATGTGAAGGCGAGAAGAGAATGCAGAACCGGCTCGCGCAGACTTCCTGGCAGACACGGAACTGAAACTCGTTGGCTGGACAGGATTGGACTCCGGTGCTTATTACCCAGGCCAGGGTCAGTCGCCTCGACGAGAGCCCCGGCTGCACACAGGAGCGAAGTCGAGCCATGGCCGCTCCCTTACATGCACACGAGACAGAAATCACCGCCAATCTCGCGGTTAAGACGCGCCACACATCGAGCCAGGTCAGTCCATCAGTTTTGCAGCTAAAATAACAGCAGTTATTCAACATCATCGAGCGGAGTTGAATGGTCAATGCCTATGCTGTTAAACATGCCGGACGGCGGACAAATTTCAAAAACTGCGTGAACACTAAACCCATCAGGATATATTAATGGCTACGACCAAAACCTCACATCCACAGGAAGCGGACATCACAAGGACGCTTTCCCATTTATTAAAAAAATCCAAAAATATTTGTGACTTTTACAATAAATGCAAAGACCCCGTAGTAATGCAAACAGAATGTGGAGTGACGATAGGTGTTCGTTCTGTTATGAACCAAACCAAACACCGGAGGAGAGTGTAATTGAAGCATCCGAAGCAGCGCATACGGTGGAATGGCACGAGTGGGAGGGAACGCGCCGACATTCCAGTGTGCATGGTAGACACATGGGTAAGATGGAACGCGACATCCTTGGCTGCCATAGGAATACTAAGGGAATTAGAGGAAAACCGACAATGGCGTCCGAGCGCTCTCAACATGATGTCAATTGCGAATTAACTAAGATAAGTCCGTTTCGCACATTCCAACCTAGAGTATAAAACCATCCCCCAAAAGAAGACCACAGAGGAAGCCGTCCGCCGGCACAAGCGTAACATTTGACCATTTATATAACCACCAGCCATGACACAAGCGAAACATCAGATAGAGAGAGAGCCAGCTGATCAGTAGAGCAGCGTCCCGATCAGCACGCCTGTCAGCTAGGTCACTGGACGTGCTGGACGTGCAGCTTACCCGTCGCGTAGTCTCCATGTAGGTTTGCAGGGTGCTGGTGAAAAGTGGCCGCACCGTCCTCGCCATTCACCGGAGCCGCCATCTTCCTCGCCGCGTGCCGTCAGCTCCAGAAGGCGATCAGTGTTTCAGGAATCAGCTCCAAGCTTGCCCTCGGTCAAGTGCAAATAGCGTATGCCGCTTACAAGCTGCGGAAAGCTACATCCTAGATTACTCGATAGCACAGAATGAGAGCTTGGGAGCTCAGGTAAGAAGCGGATCATTGGTTTGTCATTGATAATTTGCGAAGCGTCTGAAATCTATACTCATACTTCTAGAAGCATATTAGGAGGAACTAGAAGACCCCAGTTCGCATTTCATGTATTCTCCTGTATCATTGGCATTGCCTCAACACGAGACCTGCACCTGATGCGAGTTTGCACGAGGTAGACTTTGTCGTTACTAACGTCAGGAGACGGCCTGATGACGGCCGGTAGAGGGTTAATAATAGCAATTGGACACAATGCTCGAATGAATCCCTCCTCAAAACGCCCCATACGTAGTTGAGCTGATTCACACCAGATGCGCCAGGAATCTAGACAAACCGTTCGGAGCATTTGCATGATGTAGGCAAGCCTGTATTGTAAAGAAATAGGACATCACTAAATTCGCATTTTGAGTTTTAGAGCAGCTGTCTGCCCTTCGAAACGCAGCTCCGAAATCTCGAAGTCATTGTGTACAGTTTCGGGGTCGTAGTCGGCGACACTCAACATCGTAGTCGGCGACACTCAACGTCGTAGTCAGCGACACTCAACGTCGTAGTCAGCGACACTCAACGTCGTAGTCGGCGACACTCAACATCGTAGTCGGCGACACTCAACGTCGTAGTCGGCGACACTCAGCATCGTAGTCGGCGACACTCAACGTCGTAGTCGGCGACACTCAACATCGTAGTCGGCGACACTCAACGTCGTAGTCGGCGACACTCAACGTCGTAGTCGGCGACACTCAACATCGTAGTCGGCGACACTCAACGTCGTAGTCGGCGACACTCAACATCGTAGTCGGCGACACTCAACGTCGTAGTCGGCGACACTCAACGTCGTAGTCAGCGTCTTCATGAAACACCTGGATTCCCATCGAAGCTTGCTCGAAATTGCTCCAGAAGTTTCGGGTTCCACCACTTGATAACTGATCATATCCTGATGCTATCGTGTCATTCGTCGAAATGAGGAGCCTTAGGAACTGTTTTCGTCGGGCCCTCGGCCGGTACGGGGAGCCTAAACCCGTCAGAGACAACTGTAGTGTATTGACACCTAAACCGTTCGTCATAAACACTTTTGAACTGCTGCAAATGTTAAAAGATGAATTAATTGGACACAAAACAGAACATGCTTAATAATGAGACAAGAAATGTCCACGTGACCACGGATGTTCAGACAAAATATGCAAATACAGAATACGTGAGCGTGACACAAAAGCTTCTCCTTTGCGCACCTATGGGTCCAAGATGGCTGCACGGCACGGGTACTTGGATGAGCTTCATGTTGTTGTTAAAGTTATAACTACTCTCGACTATTACCCGACGAATATAGGGTATAGGGTTGAATCTTTCCGTTTGTTTTGTAGTCGACGAATATAGGGTATAGGGTTGAATCTTTCCGTTTGTTTTGTAGTCGACGAATATAGGGTATAGGGTTGAATCTTTCCGTTTGTTTTGTAGTCGACGAATATAGGGTATAGGGTTGAATCTTTCCGTTTGTTTTGTAGTCGACGAATATAGGGTATAGGGTTGAATCTTTCCGTTTGTTTTGTAGTCGACGAATATAGGGTATAGGGTTGAATCTTTCCGTTTGTTTTTCATTCGCTTTTCCACAGTTGTATAATTTCATTAATTAATTTGCATTGATTTTTCACCGATGCATTTTCATCCATGCATTTCCTTCATTCAATTCATTCAGTCCATCCATCCATTTGCCTTAATTCAGTTCATACATCCATTCATGCATTCCATCCCATTCATGTCATTAATTATATTTACACATTCACTCATTCATTCGTTTTTCATTCATTCAGTCTCGCACTCGCACAAAAAAAAATATTCGAAACTCGCACGTCCACTCTCGCACATTCAGCAACTCGCACTTAAGTTGCTTACATTCATATGTTCAGCTTTCGAATCGGACCACACCGACATTGATAAAAACCGTTTGAAGGCCCAGCCGGATGTTATTGATGCTATACTATGTTTCGGATGTTATTGATGCTATGCTATGTTTCGGATGTTATTGATGCTATACTATGTTTCGGATGTTATTGATGCTATGCTATGTTTCGGATGTTATTGATGCTATACTATGTTTCGGATGTTATTGATGCTATACTATGTTTCGGATGTTATTGATGCTATGCTATGTTTCGGATGTTATTGATGCTATACTATGTTTCGGATGTTATTGATGTTATGCTATGTTTCGGATGTTATTGATGCTATGCTATGTTTCGGATGTTATTGATGCTATGCTATGTTTCGGATGTCATTGTCAAGCCGATGCTGTGCCTGCTACCGGCGGTCAGAACGGGACGGGGTAGCATGCGGGCGTTTAGCCCGGTAATGTGATCAGAGCAGTGAACGCGTGCCAACTGTCATTCCACGCCGAGAACTTAACACCACCTTAAACGATATCTTGCCAAGCTGCTGTCTCGTGAGAATCTCAAAACGGATTCAGATGACGAGGGGAAAATGGATTGACTCAAGAATAAACATATGAGCAGCTGAATTAAACAACGGAAGAAATTATGAATACAAAAATCAATGAATGAAAATCTAGACTTTTGCCGATGCAAGAAGAAACGGCTACCAAGAGGACAGTGAATGTTCAATTCAGGACGAATACCCGGTGTTTACGGTTATACTATTAAATAACTACAATCTTTCAACACATCATGCAATAACTATTAATTATGCAAAACACATCAACTAATTAGCAACTAAAGCATCATCAGCCCTAGTGAAACTACAGAACATCTTAAACATCCGATGGTTTTTCCAGATCTCGTTGACGCGTGGGCGAACTTAGGAGCAAGCCAGTGAATATCCAGAACTGTGCTCTTGCAATGCAGATTTCCTTTGCTCACGATGTATAATTTTCTTCACCTCTTAGCTTCAGCATCTTGAGTCTCATGGTCGCAGACCACACGTTTCAGAAAACTCGCCGTGACCGTCGTGAGTTACTAAACTTCTTGCGTGGCCCAACCGCTGGGTACCTACTTACACTGCAGGGGTTTGCAGACGCCTCCCTAGGAAACTGTCCACCGGCTGAGGCGGGACCAACTGTCACAGGAGGCAGGAATCGTAGAGATCCTAGGAAGCTATACTCTGCCAGAACATACTCCAGGCTCGTTCAGGACACACATACACGCCGTGCTTTACACAAATACACGCCGTGCTCTGGATGTGGTTGTGTGTGGGTGCTGCTGGCTTTCACTGGCGCCACACAGCAAAGCCCAACAGTGCTTCACCTGTCCACAGTGCTCCCTCGGTCGACAGACTCTAATGCCGAAGCAGTTATGTATTTGTACATCTCTGCGCTAAATGAACAGCGGGTGATACATGAACGCTTACAGCCGCCGCACTACCGCGCTGGCGGTGGCGATGAAGCGATGTGTGGGGCGGCCGGCGGCTCCCCTGACCCGCCACTGGAGCTCCGAGACATCATCCGTGCAAGTCCTAGGAGACCGCGCGGCAGCCGAGGGATGTGGGGGCAGCGGCCCACATCTGCAGAGACGCCACTGACGCAGACAAGCCGATGTAGTGGGGATGGGAGCCTGACTGTCGTGACACGGAGATGGAGATGGAGATGGAGAGATAGAAAGAGACGAAGCCCCTCCCACACGCAGACGCAAGACGTAGACAACACCGAAAGTCGGCTCTGTTTGCGCCGAACCGAGTCCTCTGCCGTCCCAGACCTCCGTTCCCTGCCACGCTGCTGGCAGGGGTCCGCTCTGTTCCGGCAGGCTGCTGCTGCTCAGTCTGCTGCTCCTCAGGAGCGCCGCAGGTTCAGTAGGAGCGCCTCAGGAGCGCCGCAGGATCAATAGGAGCGCCGTAGGAGCGTCGCAGGAGCGTCGCAGGAGCGCCGCAGGAGCGCCGCAGGAGCGCCGCAGGAGCGCCGCAGGAGCGCCACAGGAGCGCCGCAGGATCAATAGGAGCGCCGTAGGAGCGTCGCAGGAGCGCCGCAGGAGCGCCGCAGGAGCGCCGCAGCAAGCTTAGTAGGAGCGGACGTCGAGCGAGCGGCCGTCGCAGCGCGATCCGTCCATCAGGCTGATGGCTCGCTGCGCCTCGTGCGGACTGGAGAAGCGCACCACGCCGACTCCTTTACCCTTCATGTCGGCGAAGCGCACCTCGCCCACCTCGCGGAAATGGTCGCGGAGCATCTGCCACGTGAAGCCCGGGTCCAGCTGCAGGGAGACAACACAGAGAGAGAGACCGTCAGACCTACCGCACCTCTCCTCCAAATCACTGCAAGGAGACAACACAGAGAGAGAGACCGTCAGACCTACCGCACCTCTCCTCCAAATCACATCACTGTCGGTGAACACGACCCGGAGTGTCCGATCCGACAACAGAACCTGAAAAAGCAGACGGAAAGGATGCGTTGGTGTGAAGGATTTGGAGACCCACTGAACGGCGCCGCGGCACCAAACCAACGACGTCGAGCCATTCACTCAGTAGCAAGACCGCCACGAATTGAAAGCTGGGGGGAACACAGCCACCTCCATCCAGACGTAGATATTGTGTCGGCTGTCCTGGGCGTTCTTCTCGTACATACCATGGCTGGCTTCTTGAACAGAAGTCATAGGTACGGTATACAGAGCTCATGGCATTTAAGAAGTCACTACATAAGCCTTAATTATTACTCATAACCTCGAGTCATTCTCCTGACGTTTCTGGTAGCGCTGGAATTGGAAGGCAGGACCTGTGGAAGTCTAACGGAGATCTGGAAGCAGTATTGTGCTGTTACTCTCACATTTCCCAAAGCAGCATCGCCCGACACTGTTTGTGATGGCAGGCACGATGCCCAGTCCTCTCTGGCTATAGCGGAGCGGACGGGACCGGAACAAAGATACACATTAACCGAGTCGGCGACAAACCCATTCTAAATGAATTCATCCAAATCAAATCCATCATCAATACATCCATCGCAAATCTAGCAGAAATCCATCCATCCAAATGCA
>JAXIVJ010005349.1:30000-74662 GCA_036785665.1 Chirona hameri | reverse complement strand
TTCCCTCTCCTCATCACAATGTGTTCCCTCTCCTCATCACAATGTGTCCCTCTCCTCATCACAATGTGCCCGTCTCCGCACAATGTGCTGCTCTTTCTCGGACACAGACATAATTGTGTCGATATATTCAATATCACCTTGCCATTAGTGCTGCTCCGGCTGCACGTAAGTCTATCTCGTTCGGTTCCTGCCTTGACATCGGCTGTACCACCCATCTGTCACCTGCCATCTGTCACCCATCTGTCACCTGCCATCTGTCACCTGCCATCTGTCACCCATCTGTCACCTGCCATCTGTCACCTGCCATCTGTCACCCATCTGTCACCTGCCATCTGTCACCCATCTGTCACCTGCCATCTGTCACCCATCTGTCACCTGTCATCTGTCACCCATCTGTCACCTGTCATTTATCACCCATCTGACACCTGCCATCTGTCACCCATCTGTCACCTGCCATCTGTCACCCATCTGTCACCTGCCATCTGTCACCCATCTGACATCTGCCATCTGTCACCCATCTGTCACCTGCCATCTGTCACCCATCTGACACCTGTCATATGTCACCCATCTGTCACCTGTCATCTGTCACTCATCTGTCACCTGTCATCTGTCACCCATCGGTCACCTGTCATCTGTCACCCATCTGTCACCTGCCATCTGTCACCCATCTGTCACCTGTCATCTGTCACCCATGTGTCACCTGTCATATGTCACCCATATGTCACCTGCCATCTGTCACCCATCTGACACCTGTCATCTGTCACCCATCTGTCACCTGCCATCTGTCACCCATCTGTCACCTGCCATCTGTCACCCATCTGACACCTGTCATCTGTCACCCATCTGTCACCTGCCATCTGTCACCTGCCATCTGCCATCTGTCACCCATCTGTCACCTGCCATCTGTCACCCATCTGTCACCTGCCATCTGTCACCCATCTGTCACCTGTCATATGTCACCCATCTGACACCTGCCATCTTTCACACATATGTCACCTGCCATCTGTCACCTGCCATCTGCCATCTGTCACCCATCTGTCACCTACATCTGTCACCTGTCACTTTACCCTCCAGTCATCCTGTCTCACGACCTGAATCAGGCCTCCCGAATCTGTCTTTCATCTGTCATATGTCGTCTTTCCCTGCGGATCTGTCATCCGTATATCATATGTCGTCTTTACCTGTGGATCTGTCACTCATCTGTCATATGTCGTCTTCACCTGTGGATCTGTCATTCATCTGTCATATGTCGTCTTTACCTGCGGATATGTCAATAATATGTCATATGTCGTCTGTACCTGCGGATATGTCAATAATCTGTCATATGTCGTCTGTACCTGTGTATGTGTCAATAATCTGTCATATGTCGTCTGTACCTGTGTATATGTCATTGATCTGTCATATGTCGTCTTTACCTGCGGATATGTCAATAATCTGTCATATGTCGTCTGTACCTGTGTATATGTCATTCATCTGTCATGTCGTCTTTACCTGCGGATATGTCATTAATCTGTCATATGTCGTCTTTACCTGCGGATATGTCATTAATCTGTCATATGTCGTCTTTACCTGTGGATATGTCATTAACCTGTCATATGTCGTCTTTACCTGCGGATATGTCATTAATCTGTCATATGTCGTCTTTACCTGCGGATATGTCATTAATCTGTCATATGTCGTCTTTACCTGCGGATATGTCATTAATCTGTCATATGTCGTCTTTACCTGTGGATATGTCATTAACCTGCCATATGTCGTCTTTACCTGCGGATATGTCATTAACCTGTCATATGTCGTCTTTACCTGTGGATATGTCATAACCTGTCATATGTCGTCTTTACCTGCGGATATGTCATTCATCTGTCATATGTCGTCTTTACCTGTGGATATGTCATTAATCTGTCATGTGTCGTCTTTACCTGCGGATATGTCATTAACCTGTCATATGTCGTCTGTACCTGTGTATATGTCATTAATCTGTCATATGTCGTCTTTACCTGTGGATATGTCATTAATCTGTCATATGTCGTCTTTACCTGCGGATATGTCATTAACCTGTCATATGTCGTCTGTACCTGTGTATATGTCATTAACCTGTCATATGTCGTCTGTACCTGTGTATATGTCATTAATCTGTCATATGTCGTCTTTACCTGTGGATATGTCATTAATCTGTCATATGTCGTCTTTACCTGCGGATATGTCATTAATCTGTCATATGTCGTCTTTACCTGTGTATATGTCAATAATCTGTCATATGTCGTCTTTACCTGCGGATATGCCATTCATCTGTCATATGTCGTCTTTACCTGCGGATATGTCATTAACCTGTCATATGTCGTCTGTACCTGTGTATATGTCATTAATCTGTCATATGTCGTCTTTACCTGTGGATATGTCATTAATCTGTCATATGTCGTCTTACCTGCGGATATGTCATTAACCTGTCATATGTCGTCTGCACCTGTGTATATGTCATTAACCTGTCATATGTCGTCTGTACCTGTGTATATGTCATTAATCTGTCATATGTCGTCTTTACCTGTGGATATGTCATTAATCTGTCATATGTCGTCTTTACCTGCGGATATGTCATTCATCTGTCATATGTCGTCTTTACCTGTGGATATGTCATTCATCAGTCACCTACCAGCTGCTGATTTGGGGTTATTCATTTGCACATTATCTGAGCTGCTGATGTATTACAGTATGACGCCGCCGGCCTGGAGGCGCCTCTGCCACCTCCTCCTCCACTGGAGGCCTGGAGGCGCCTCTGCCACCTCCTCCTCCCCTGGAGGCCTGGAGGCGCCTCTGCCACCTCCTCCTCCACTGGAGGCCTGGAGGCGCCTCTGCCACCTCCTCCACTGGAGTCCTGGAGGCGCCTCTGCCACCTCCTCCTCCCCTGGAGTCCTGGAGGCGCCTCTGCCACCTCCTCCTCCACTGGAGGCCTGGAGGCGCCTCTGCCACCTCCTCCTCCCCTGGAGGCCTGGAGGCGCCTCTGCCACCTCCTCCTCCCTGGAGGCCTGGAGGCGCCTCTGCCACCTCCTCCTCCACTGGAGTCCTGGAGGCGCCTATGCCACCTCCTCCCCTGGAGGCGCCTCTGCCACCTCCTCCCCTGGAGTCCTGGAGGCGCCTCTGCCACCTCATCCTCCACTGGATTCCTGGAGGAGCCTCTGCCACCTCCTCCTCCCCTGGAGTCCTGGAGGCGCCTCTGCCACCTCCTCCTCCCCTGGAGTCCTGGAGGGGCCTCTGCCACCTCCTCCTCCACTGGAGTCCTGGAGGGGCCTCTGCCACCTAGTCCTCCTCCTCCACTGGAGTCCTGGAGGCGCCTCTGTCACCTCCTCCTCCCCCGGAGTCCTGGAGACGCCTCTGCCACCTCCTCCTCCCCTGGAGGCCTGGAGACGCCTCTGCCACCTCCTCCTCCACTGGAGTCCTGGAGGCGCCTCTGCCACCTCCTCCTCCCCTGGACTCCTCTCCCCTGGAGGCCTGGAGACGCCTCTGCCACCTCCTCCTCCACTGGAGTCCTGGAGGCGCCTCTGCCACCTCCTCCTCCCCTGCCTTCCTGTCTGGACCTCCCCTACCAGCCGGCCTGGAGGCGCCCTGCTACATCCCCCTATCAACGTGTCTGCCCCACTTCCATCTCCTTCCAGCCCACCTGGACGCGCCCCTGCCACTCCCCCTTCCAGCCTCCCTGGGCGCGCCTCTGGCGGCGTGGCAGGCGCGGCGGGCGGCCGCTCTGGTGGAAGGCCAGCTGCGCGATACCGCGGTCACGTGACCGGTACCTGGTCGGTGGCGGCGGCGAGGGCCGGGCTTTCAGTGAAGAGAGCGGCCCGCCCGGCCGCCCCACCGAACCGTGCGGAACAGAGGAGAAAATGACAATAACTGTGATGGCATTGCGTAGAAACATGGAATAAATGACAAACCCTGCTTCGTAAAGACGTAGAACGAAGAGGAAAGGCAAAACTGCTTTAGAATTGTGCAGAGTGACGAAGAAAATGATAACATCTGCGAATCGTTCTGATAATTTTGATAGAGGTGATCTATTGATGGAGGTGATGGAGGTGATAGAGGTGATAGAGGTGATAGAGGTGATAGAGATGATAGAGGTGATAGAGGAGTAGAGGTGATCGTAGAATACAATTTGTGTGAAACCTAAAAAAAAGACAAATACGACGACGCCCTGTCCATCCCATGATGAAGAGATAATGTCATAAACCGATTACTTTTAAACAAGTCATACTTCTAGCGCAATAGTATGCGGCGTTATGTTTATAGATCGGAGGCATTCATATCTGCGCGATTGTTGAACGCTTCAGTGTAGTAATGTCTTCTGCTTTACATTTTACAGCGTTACTCAACCTAGTGCGAGGGCATTCCGTTTCGCTCAGGATCCCAGGATCGCTCAGGATCTTTCAGGATCGGATCGCAGGAACGTTCAGGATCTTTCAGGATCATTCAGGGTCATTCAGGATCATTCAGGATCGCTCAGTATCGCAGGATCGTTCAGGATCGTTCAGGATCGTTCAGGATCGTTCAGGATCGTTCAGGATCGTTCAGGATCGTTCAGGATCGTTCAGGATCGTTCAGGATCGTTCAGGATCGTTCAGGATCGCTCAGATCTGCTCAGTATCACTCAGGATCGCTCAGGATAGGATCGCATAATCGCTGCTTAGCTGTAAGTGCGGAGCCTCCCGCCGCCTATCTGCGCCGCGAGAGACCACCGAGGTCTCCCGCGGGGACCACCGAGGTCTCCCGCGGGGGACCACCAAGGTCTCCTGCGGGTACCACCGAGGGGCATACTTTCCACCTGGACAGGAACGAGGCGAGATAACAGGGAGCCGGCCCGGCCCGGCCGTGCGGGCTGCCCACTGGAGCGAAACGGGGCCGGAAGAGAAGTGTAGAGAAATGTAAACAAACTATCGAACACCTGATCCCTGCTGTACCCTGTGCCTGTGCCTGTGCCTGTGCCTGTGCCTGTGCCAATCCTAAAAAGTCCTAGGCAATCCCCCCAAAAAATCAATGGATTATTCTTACTTGTGTACTAATAACTGGGTTTAAAACAACTTGGTATAAGAAGAAAAACTACTAACATTTTATTTATATAAAAAACGACAATAACGACAAGTTTGCATGGCAGTAGTGAATCCGATTATGTTTTAAATCGGATTCACTCACGACGGAAATCAGGATTACAGTGGGCGTTTCCATGACCAAACGACGGGAAATCCGGATTACATTCGAGACTCCCGGCCCAGTGTTTTGGTCGGAGATCGGACTACAGCCTGCCGCTCCGGTCGGCCGGCTCGGCTCTAGCCACCTATCGGCGACGGCGCGAAACATGACACATACTTAAATTATGCATTGTGACGATTGTATGCAAGATAGGGGAACGAATTTTGCACAGGATGTTCTTACCATCGCGCAATTTGTGATGTGATGTGATGATGTGATGATGTGATGATGTGATGTGATGATGTGATGTGATGTGATGATGTGATGATGTGATGTGATGATGTGATGATGTGATGATGTGATGTGATGTGATGTGATGTGATGATGTGATGTGATGTGATGTGATGATGTGATGTGATGTGATGATGTGATGATGTGCAAGTTTCGTGGCTGTACGCCATATTTTCATTATACAATGATCGTTGAACGAGACGAGTAGGTAATCCGATTTCCTAGGGAAATCTTCTTTTGAATCCGGATTACGAAAGTCGATCCAGTTTGGCAAAACGGGCGTTTCAATGACCGCTGAAATCTGGATTCTAGGGGAAATCCGGATTTGCTAGTGTCATGTCATGGGATTTGCTATTGTGTCATGTCATGGATTTGCTATAGTGTCTGTTCTCGGCCGATTTCAGTGGTTGGGAGACCATGGCCACGGTCCCTTGAAAGCGCATTGGTAAACAGACATGGCCACC
Organism: Chirona hameri; assembly: GCA_036785665.1. NCBI lineage: Eukaryota > Metazoa > Arthropoda > Thecostraca > Balanomorpha > Balanidae > Chirona > Chirona hameri. The sequence goes on along the minus strand of JAXIVJ010005349.1, from coordinate 68,735 downwards.
TGTCTAACCTCCCCCCCCCCGCCCTTCCTGCGCGTGACCGGCTGGACCTGGGATACGGCCGGGCCGGAGACCGCGAGGAAAGGAGGGGGAGGGGAGGGACGGGGTTGTAATCAGAGGGACGCTCTGACCCGTACTGGAGCAGCCGTGAGGGGAGCGGGACAGGAAAGGGGAGGGGAGGGGAGGGGAGGGGAGGGGAGGGGAGGGAGGGGAGGGGGGGAGGGAGGGGAGGGGAGGGGAGGGGAGGGAGGGGAGGGGAGGGGAGGGAGGGGAGGGGAGGGGAGGGGAGGGGGGAGGCGAGGAGAGGCGAGGAGAGGGGAGGAGAGGCGATGAGAGGCGATGAGAGGCGAGTAGAGGCGAGGGAGAGGCGAGGCGAGGCGAGGCGAGGCGATGGCGAGGCGAGGCGAGGCGAGAGAGGAGAGGAGAGGAGAGGAGAGGAGAGGAGAGGAGAGGAGAGGAGAGGAGAGGAGAGGAGAGGAGAGGAGAGGAGAGGAGAGGTGTGGCGAGGTGAGACGGTTAAATGGGGTCAAACTGGGCAGGAGTAAACTGGGCTGTATTGGCTGTTACAGTGCTGTTACAGTGCTGTTACAGTACTGTTACAGTGCTGTTACAGTGCTGTTACAGTACTGTTACAGTGCTGTTACAGTGCTGTTACAGTGCTGTAACAGTGCTGTTACAGCGTTGTTACAGTGCTGTTACAGTGCTGTTACAGTGCTGTTACAATGCCAGTAAATAAGTCAGCACTGAACTCAGGCACGTAGCCAGGATTTCGTCCAGGGAGGGGCGGCTCCTCGAAAGGGCCCTTCCGAGCGTTGAAAGGGCCCCCTTCCCAAGCGTTGAAAGCCCCCCCCCCCAAAAAAAAACCGCATGAAAAGGCACGTTACAAGGCTGGAAATGCAGTATGGCAGGTATGACATGGGCCATACCAACGTTTAGGAGCTGGAGTTAGCAAACTGCCACATCAACTTTGGAACCAGCGACACGAATTTTGAATCAGCTATACTAACTTGGAATATTTTTGTTAAGCTGAAGACCTGGAACTTTTAAACAAATTGCTCCGCGGGAGCGGCGCGAAAATGTTGAGTTTTATGCCCTGGGTTGCTTTCTCATCAATGCGTCGCATTGCGTATGGTGCGGACCTCTAAAATTACTATATTGTGCGTTTAAAAGTGCGGGGAAAATGTGCCAATGTGAACTATTTTGCCCAATAATATAGGAAAGTAGCAACTTAACACATAAATGCGCCGAGAAACTGACCGATTTTTTTGCTAACCCGCATATAATTGAATTTGTAGTTCAATTGCGCCGCGGAGCGGCGCGAAAATTTTGAGTGCTATTCCCTGTACAACTGAATTCATACTGTTGAAAGGCCCAAGGTCCCTTCAGATCGTCTAGGGGCCCCTCTGACCTTTTCTACGCCCTTCCGACCTGTCAGGGACTCATCTGGGATCCGCGAAGCGAAAAGACATGATGTGGGGTGGGTGATATATATATATATAATACAAAGAGGGCTTACTCTAGGAAAAAATACAATCGGATCTGTCGGGTATATTTGTAGCACCCTGACGAAGGGTGTTACAATATACCCGAAAGCTCCGCTTTTAATATTTTGTATTGTGGAGTAAGTCCTCTTTGTATTTAATCTTCATCTGGGATCTCTACGTGCTTTGACCCTTCCGGTCTCACCAGAGACTCCTCTGACCTTTCAAGAAGCCCCCCCTTGTGTGTCAAGGGGCCCATTCGGCCTGTTCAGAGGTCCTTCCGACCTGGCCAGGGACTGCACTGGCTGCTTTGTCGCCCTGCCGACATGCTCAGGGGCAGGGGCGGCGGATTGCAGGGCGCAGGGTACCCAAAATCCCCCTCAAAAGCAAATCCTGGGGAGGGGAAGGGTCATGTTTCCCCCAGATTGAGCAGGCTAAAATATGCGGAGGAGGGGGGGGGGAAACTATCCTTTGCCCCCCAGGATTTTCGACTTGGGGGAATTTTGGGTACCCTGCCCCCCGAAATTCGCCGCCCCTGCTCAGGGGCCCCTCCGACCTGCCCAGAGGCCCCTCCAGTCTGGCTAGGAACTCATCCGGCATGTTCAAGAGGCCTACCGACCGGCTCAGAGACTCTTTCGGTCTAGCCAGGGGCCCCTCTGACTTGCCCAGGAGCCCCTCCGATCGGCCCAGCGACTCTTCTGGTCGGCCTGCGCTTGCTGCTTTGTCACCCTGCCGACATGCTCAAGGGGCCCTCTGACCCGCCCTGGAGCCCCTCCGTGCTGGCCAGGGGCCACTTCGGCATGCTCAGGGGCCCTTCTCACCCGCCCAGGGGTCCTTTTCAGGGGCCCCTCCGATCTGCGCAGGGGCCCTTTTAACTTTCCAGGGGTGCTCTGGTCTCTCCAGGGGCCCTTTAACCTTCTAAGGGGCCCTTCCGACCTAGCAAGGGACTGCACTGGCTGCTTTGTCGCCTTCCGACATGCTCCGAGGGCCCTCCGACCTGCCCTGGGGCCCCTCCGTGCTGGCTAGGGGCTCATTCGGCATGTCCAGGGGCCCTTCTGACCCACCTAGGTGCCCTTTCGGTCTGGTCAGGGCCCCTCTGACCTGCACAGGGGCTCTTTTAACTTCCCAGGGGCCCTCTGGTCTGTCCAGGGGCCCTCCAACCTGCTCAGGGGCCCTCATGACCTGGCAAAGGTCTGCGCTGGCCGCTTTGTCGCCCTGTCGACATGCTCAGGGGCCTCTCAACCTGCCCAGGGGCCCCTCTGTGCTGGCTAGGGGCCCATTCGACGTGTTCAGGGGGCCCATTCGACGTACTCAGGGGGCCCTCTGACCCGCTCAGGGGCCCTTTCGGTCTGGCCAGGGGCCCCTCTGACATGCACAGGGCTCTTTTGAACGTCCAAGGGGCCCTTTAGTCTTTCAGAGAGGGCCCTGGTGACCTTAAGGGCCTCTGAAGTCTTCTAGACTCTCTAAAGACCACGCTTCGTGTAGTAAAGAGCCTATGATACCGCGCTTCGCGCGGTCTCGTCGGCCCTTTTCGGCGCGCTGCGCGCGCCGAAAAGGGCCCTCGCGCGCCGAAAGGGCCCTCCTGGCCTCCAGGGGAGGGCGGCTGCCCCCGCCGCTCTCCCCTTGGCTACGTGCCTGACCGAACTTGCATTACTGGCCATACAAAGTGAACCAACATTACTAGAAACTGACAGAGTAAAGTGTCTCGTCGTTTGATAGTTATTCTTTACCACTTTGTTTACGCTTTATTTTGTTATCGTGCTTATCGGCGCATCGATCGCAAAATGAATAGCATGAATGAATAGCAGGCGTGAGCGTGAGCACTGAGCATGCTGTCAACGCAAAGCACTGGCCACTCTGAAGCGTTTCTCTTGGTGATTTCATGTCATCAACTGATAACAGTAGTGGCTATTTTGAAGCGTTTCTCTGGTTGGCTGATGGTGTGGCTCTCCAGACGTTTGACTCCCAGCTGGCCAGCTAGTCCATGGTGTACGCTGCTGCTGTTATCTGTTCCATCTCTAATGCTTTGTCCACTGTTATCTGTTCCATCTCTAATGCTTTGTCCACTGTTATCTGTTCCATCTCTAATGCTTTGTCCACTGTTATCTGTTCCATCTCTATTGCTTTGTCCACTGTTATCTGTTCCATCTCTAATGCTTTGTCCACTGTTATCTGTTCCATCTCTAATGTTTTGTCCACTGTTATCTGTTCCATCTCTAATGCTTTGTCCACTGTTATCTGGTCAGTCTTCAATGCTTTGTCCACTGTTATCTGGTCAGTCTGCAGCGCTGGCCTCGGCTGTCCCAATCAAGGCCGTCCCAATCAAGGCCGCCTCTTATCACAGTCTGCCGACCGCGCCCTCTGACGTCACTGGCTCTCTAACGTCACTCGGCAACAGTGGGCGCGACCCACACGAAAACGGCACAGCTTTTTCCTCACTATACGAGAAGACGCCCAAAAGACACAGTTGTTTCCTCACTACACCTGAAGACGCCCAAAAGAGACAGATGTTTGCTCACTGCACCAGAAGACGCCCAAAAGACACAGCTGATTCCTAATTGCACCATAAGACGCCCAAAAGACACAGCTGGTTCCTCACTACACCAGAAGACGCCCAAAAGACACAGCTGTTTCCTCACTACACCATAAGACGCCCAAAAGACACAGCTGGTTCCTCACTACACCAGAAGACGCCCAAAAGACAGATGTTTCTTCACTGCACCAGAAGACGCCCAAAGGGCACATATATTTCCTCACTACACCAGAAGACGCCCAAAAGACACAGCTGATTCCTAATTGCACCAGAAGACGCCCAAAGGACACAGCTGGTTCCTCACTACACCAGAAAACGTGGACCTGACTGCACAAACCCGTATGCCCAGTTGTCCTCAGCATCAGAAGACGCCCGACATCAGTTGTCAGTTGGGTTGCAACATCAGTTTGTACATCAGTTTGTACATCAGTATGTACATCAGTGCGTACATCAGTGCATACATCAGTGTGGACATCAGTGCGTACATGATATTGTACATCAGTGTGTACATCAGTTTGTACATCAGTGTATACATCAGTTTGTACATCAGTGTTTACATCAGTTTGTACATCAGTTTGGACATCAGTTTGGACATCAGATCAGTTTGTACATCAGTTTGGACGCCAATTTGGACACCAGTTTTGACATCAGTTTGGACGCCAATTTGAACACCAGTTTGGACAACAGTTTGGACATTAGCTTGGACATCAGTTTGGACATCAGTTGGGACGCTCAGCGACAGTTAAAAGCTGTTTAATCTTGCCTGCCGCTGCGCTTTCTATTCTCCTCCACTGCTGAACTGTATGGCCACTGGCCAACTGGCTCTCTGACGTCACTCGGTCAGCTGGCACGTCGTACAGGAAGCGACTCGTCCGGTCCGTCTGCCGTGAGCGGCGAATGGGAGTTCCCTTCTGGAAGACGCGGCTTGAAGGCGTTCGCTCTCCGTGAGCGCGGAGTGGGGTTTCCCTTCTCGAAGACGCGGCTTAAAGGCGTTCGCTCTCCGTGAGCGCGGAGTGGGGTTTCCCTCCTCTCTCGGAGACGCCGCTTGCAGAGTTTGGATCTCACTTGTCGTGATCGGTCGAACGGTGCCCGGAGACAGGAGATTTGAGTAGTCGCCGAAGGCACCACTTGGAAAGTGGTGCGGAGTGGGGCGGAGTGGGGCGGAGTGCGACAGAGTGGGGCGGTAGTGGGGCGGAGTGGGGCGGAGTGGGGTGGAGTGAGGCGGAGTGGGGTGGAGTGGGGTGGAGTGGGGTGGAGTGGGGTGGAGTGGGACGGAGTGGGGCGGAGTGGGGTGGAGTGGGGCGGAGTGGGGTGGAGTGGGGTGGAGTGGGGCGGAGTGGGGCGGAGTGGGGCGGAGTGGGGCGGAATGGAGTGGAGTGGGGCGGAGTGGAGCGGAGCGGAGTGGAGTGGGGCAGAGTGGGGCGGAGTGGGGTGGAGTGGGGTGGAGTGGGGTGGAGTGGGGTGGAGTGGAGCGGAGTGGAGTGGAGTGGAGTGGAGTGGAGTGGAGTGGAGTGGAGTGGAGTGGAGTGGAGTGGAGTGGAGTGGAGTGGAGTGAGTGAAGTGAAGTGAAGTGGAGTGGAGTGGAGTGGAGTGGAGTGGAGTGGAGTGGACCTCCTGACAGGGAGGTTCAGTGAGGCTGTGCGTCTGTCTGAGTATCATTCTGGATTCTGATTTTTGACGGGTTTCGCGCCCAATGGCAGGTGACGTCACAATTGCCTGTTCGTCAGCGCACAGTCTCTGCAATGGTGACCTGGTGACGTCATGTTGAGCCCAAGATAGTCAAGCGACCGGCACGCCCCAAAACCCCGCGAACAAACTACAAACAAACTACACCCCGCAAACCCCGCAAACAAACTACAATATGCTAGTTGTACTTTGTTTCGCAATGAAGAAAACCCAGTGCTAATTAGAGCCCTTCATGGAGTGGGAATCCCGTATGGGAATGGGAACGGACGGGAATGGGTGGAAATGGGCAAACTATTGGAAATGTAACGGGTTGGAACGGGTAGGGACAGACCATATCATTTTTAGCACCACGAAAAGTGAAATATGCTGTAACGGGTGGCAATGGAAGCATCATGAATTATTAATTTGGATTGGAACGGGTTTGGGTCTGGCTGAATGGCCTGGAACATGATGGGCGCTGAAAATGTGTCTCATGAAGGGCTCTAGTGCTAATAGATCGTCCTTTGGACTCGATGTCGTAGGCTGTGAGCTGTGTGTGCTGTGGGCTGAGGGCTGAGGGCTGAGGGCTGAGGGCTGAGGCTGAGCTGAGGGCTGAGGGCTGAGGGCTGAGGGCTGAGGGCTGAGGCTGTGGGATAGTTAATCCTGATATAGTTTTCATCCCTTCTGTCCTCCGCTGTCCCTTCCTGCCCCTCTGTTCCTTTCTCGTCGTGTTGCCAACTCTGCGGTCCATGTTCCATTGAACAATGCTCGAACATGTTCGGTCCATGTTCACTCCACCAAGAAACAGACACTGAGACTGACATTCATACCGAGAACGATGACACTTAAAACTAAGACTATTATGAATGTCCCGCATCAAGCATGCATATGTCATATTCACCCGAAATATATTATCCATTTGGCTTCGCAATGAGCCAGCTATTTGGAATGCAAAATCCCGAACTGTCTCCGAATCTAACACGGAAGTTTACCAGTTCCTCGTGCAGCTTATTAGCTAGTCTGGAGCTCTACTTTGATGCCATCTGGTTTGTCCACCACATTGCCACTCCATCATCCTGGATTTCCCACTTCACCAAGTCCAATGCTGCTATTCTTAGAACGCGTCAAGGACATTCAGAGTTCTTCGGCTGAGCTGTCCCAACAACATGATGTAAACAGTCCAAACACCGACCACAGGGGAGATCAGTGGCTAATCTAAACAATCCAAACACCGACCACAGGGGAGATCAGTGGCTAATCTAAACCATCCAAACACCGACCACAGGGGAGATCAGTGGCTAATCTAAACCATCCAAACACCGACTACAGGGGAGATCAGTGGCTAATCTAAACAATTCAAACACCGACCACAGGGGAGATCAGTGGCTAATCTAAACAGTCCAAACACCGACCACAGGGGAGATCATGTGGCTAATCTAAACAGTCCAAACACCGACCACAGGGGAGATCAGTGGCTAATCTAAACAATCCAAACACCGACCACAGGGGAGATCAGTGGCTGGCACGAGTTATATACCAGACCCACCACAAACGTTCACTTTAACGTCTCAGCCTCATAATGCCCTCCCTTTCTCCCTTCTGCGTGGGCCCGGTCAAAGTAAGAGCGGTCATTTTTCCCTCCCTCCTTTTCTGTGGCTCGGTTCAGAAGATCAGGCGCGATGGCACCTCTGTCCTCTTCTTCCATTTCCCCGGGGTTTGGTTTAGGATGAAGGCGGTGATTCCCTTCAGCTTCACATCGGGGGCGGCAGTTCAGGAAAGCATGACATTCATCCCCTCCTTTTCCCTTCCACTTTCTCGTTGTGTTTATTGCGATTTTAGGGTGCGCCGACTCCTGAGGTCATTTTGCGCCCATTTCCACTTTCTCCTGTGGTTAATTCAAGATATCATCTCTCACGCAATGAGACTCTATTCCTTCCTTCCTTCCTTCTCCCTGAGTGTTAGTTCAGGGTATCAGTACAGGAGACAGGGTGAAAGTTGCGGTCGGCGTCTTAATCCCGGGAGGATATACGGCTTAACTCACAGCCAACCAACCAACCATCAGGTTGTCATGCCACTTTCAATAGGGCCGGAGCCGGAGCCGGAGCCGAAGCCGGAGCCGGAGCCGGAGCCGAGCCGGAGCCGGAGCCGGAGCCGGAGCCGGAGCCAGAGCCGGAGCCGGAGGAGCCGGAGGAGCCGGAGCCGTAGCCGGAGCAATAATGAGACTTTCACTGGCGATGCAGGGACCTCGCGGTGCACCGCTCGAAAGAGTCCGGACGGAGACGTGTGACGTCCGGACGGAGACGTGTGACGTCCGGACGGAGACGGGTGACGTCCGGACGGAGACGGGTGACGTCCGGACGGAGACGTGTGACGTCCGGACGGATACGTGACGTCCGGACGGACGGAGACGTGTGACGTCCGGACGGAGACGTGTGACGTCTGGACGGAGACGTGTGACGTCCGGACGGAGACGGGTGACGTCCGGACGGAGTCGTGACGTCCGGACGGAGACGTGTAACGTCCGGACGGAGACGGGTGACCAACTGAAAGCGGCAGCGAAGACCGTTTAATGCATTCGACCTCACGCGTGCCTAATCGGTGGTCATGCATTGCACAGTTTATTGTAGTCCATTTGAATGTTATAGCATCTGGGATGAATGTCTAGAGAGGAGCAGCTATATAAGGCGACAATGATCTTAAGGCGATGGGTGGGTTCTTGGCGTTTTTTGTCGATGTTCGACCGTTCTTGGGCGGGTTTCTTGATGTCTGGACGCTTGGTATATCAGCCTCGATCATTTAACGGATCACTATAAACTAGTTAAACACTCACAATAATGCAATACAAAATATATAGTTAAATCCCGAGTGATATCCTTCAGAGTGAGTCCTTGAATTCTTTATTCAATTAACAGTTGAGAACCATCCTCATTTTTGCCGCTGGGTCGGTCCTCTGTGAGAGCTCTGAGACTCCGAGACCGCTGCACTGTTGCGGATGGCGAGATACGATCTTTATTAGCTGGAGAGCCCCATCTGCGGCCATCTTGGATTCCAGCCCCTCAGTAGTCGCCCAAGGTCAAATGGTACAAATTTCATCACACCGGGATACATAGCAATAAGCGCCAGGGGCGGATCTCCAAGGGGAGTGGGTGGGGGGGGGGGGGTGGGGGGTAGGGCGGTGGGGCTATGCCCAAAACGACTTGAAATCGGTGGAAAAACATACGCGGCCCTAACAGACAAGGTATCATATTGTATGATGGTAAGGAGAATCTAAATAACTTTTACTAAAACAAATTTCGTTTAAGTCAGTTCTCAACGCAGGCAGGCGAAGTCCAATGAGTTTTTGGATTTTGCAAACTTTGTAAGGTTTGGCTCCAAACTCACTCTCCACCCAACAACCTTTTTTTTTGTTGGGGGGGGTCACCCCAAGCCAACATGTTGTGGTTTGGGGTGTCATCATTATCAGTTGAGCGCTGAACACCCCTTCCCTTCCCTTCCCTTCCCTTCCCTTCCCTCCCTTCCCTTCCCTTCCCTTCCCTTCCCTTCCCTTCCCTTCCCTTCCCTTCCCTTCCCTTCCCTTCCCTTCCCTTCCCTTTCCTTTCCTTTCCTTTCCTTTCCTTTCCTTTCCTTTCCTTTTCCTTTCCTTTTCCTTTCCTTTCCTTTCCTTTCCTTTCCTTTCCTTTCCTTTCCTTTCCTTTCCTTTCCTTCCTTTCCTTCCCTTCCTTCCCTTCACCCACAACAAACAATCACACCCACTCCCCACATCTTTCACATCAACCTTGATCCTCAGCCCTGCCCCTCCCCGCCTTCCACCATTATCTGACATACGCCGCCGCCGCCGCCGCGTGGCTGTCAAGGATGCCATTAATAACGCAGGTCCGACTCCCGAGTGACGTCATTACCCGCTGACGTCATCCGGTGATACCACATATCTGTCCGCGCCGGCGGCGGCGGTGGCCGGCGATTGGTCAGCACCCCGCGGAGAGAGGAGCGAGGGAATGCGGAGAGAGGAGCGAGGGAATGCGGAGAGAGGAGCGAGAAATGCGGAGAGAGGAGCGAGGAATGCGGAGAGATGAGCGAGGAAATGCGGAGAGAGGAGCGAGGAAATGCGGAGAGAGGAGCGAGGGAATGCGGAGAGAGGAGCGAGGGAATGCGGAGAGAGGAGCGAGTAAATGCGGAGAGAGGAGCGAGGGAATGCGGAGAGAGGAGCGAGGAAATGCGGAGAGAGGAGCGAGGGAATGCGGAGAGAGGAGCGAGAAATGCGGAGAGAGGAGCGAGGGAATACGGAGAGAGGAGCGAGGGAATGCGGAGAGAGGAGCGAGGGGAATGTGGAGAGGAGGAGCGAGGGAATGCGGAGAGAGGAGCGAGGAATGCGGAGAGAGGAGCGAGGAAATGCGGAGAGAGGAGCGAGGGAATGTATGAAGGCGACGGTTGGCAAGTGTGGGGCTGATTTTTCTTCAGTAGGATTTAATACGTTTGAGGAAATATATTTGGAGGTGACGGCGAAAATGTGAACGGACCCATGTTTATGTTTTTGTTGAGGGGTCAGCTAAGTTTATTGAAAATAATGCGCTAATAGACATATTTTCAGATTTCGCATTTATTAGGTTATCAGATTGGCATTACTTATATAATAGGCATATGACTAAAATAATGTTATTTGTTTTAGCCGATTGAAGGCAGCGTTTCCTTTATACTCAACGCAAACTTCCTCACTTAAATTCGAATTATTTCGCACCTGCGGCTGTTTACGTAGCTCGATAGCTCGTTCACCTCGGGTCTTTCCTGATCCTCATTCTTATGGATCCGTCATCCTCTAGTCCCTCATGATAGGTATATACGGCCCTCATGCTCAGGCGCAGGCCTCGCATGTAGCGCTATTGATGAGGTTACCAACGCAATGTGTGTAGTTAACATGAACGATGTCGACAGTAAACAGTTGGGTCCCTGTCCGGCAGTACCACCGTCCTGTATGACGTAATATCAACAGTCTATCGCCGTCCGACATTCAACTTCTATGCATCATCTGCCACCGGGCTCTTGCTCAAGCTGAACAAGCTTCTGTTATTTGGAACCGACATTCCGACATAAGTTCAGCATGGCTACGACCAGCGCTTGGCGGTGCCTTTGTTTTCCTATTGTTTTGTGGTCGACAGTTACATGGAGAGCTTTTGTTTTCTGTTGTGCTGTGAGTGGAATTGTTACAGAGGCATTCCAGTGTACATTGTTTGAGTTAATATCATTCACATCAATGTGCATGTCACGCTGAAAACGAGCGTGGCATGCACAATGGCACGGTTGGCACAGGTGATGACGAGGTGTGTTAAAATGGGGATATTTGTGCTATTGTTTGCGTGGTGTCAATGTATTTGCAATGTTTTTACACCATGCCTGTCGAAATCTTGAAACTTATTCAAGCAGTATCATAAATTTAGAACAAAGCATTTCATCATTTTTAATGGATCAATTTCCATGTCGAAACAGTTCGTTAGGAGGTGTTTGCAGGCGGAGCCTGCCTGCTAGACCAACCCTTCGTTTTTGTGTGTATTTTTAGTGGCATGGACTGCTGTCTTTGCGTCTTTCTGATATGGAGAAATGTGATGCCGATTTCTAGCTGACGCTTCAGACGCACACGTACCACTGTACGTGACCTGTGTGACCTTCACAGCGATCCCGCTACCATTGATTGGTCCACACCAGGAAAAGTGGCATTTTCCCGCTAGCTTTATCCTCAACATTGTTCGAACGAAGATACTTCCACATGGGTCAATAACCTCTTTTCCTTATCTGAACCTTTTATCTTCTCATTTGCAGGCAACTTGAGCAATGAGGGACATACTTCTTGATGGCATACGGACTAAAGCCCTTCATGGGGCACATTTTCAGCGCCCATCCTGTTCCAGCCCATTTAGCCAGACCCAAACCCGTTCCAATCCGAATTTATAATTGATGGGGCTCCCATTCTCACCCGTTTCAGCATATTTCACTTTTTGTGGTGCTAAAAAAATATGGTCTGTCCCGTAACCCCGTTCCAACCCGTTAATTTCACAAAAGTGTGCCCCACTCCCACCATTCCCGTCCTGTTCCCATTCCCATACGGGATTGGGAACAGGAGCCCCCACTCCATGAAGGGCTCTAAAATACAGACACAGGCCGCGCGACTGTTGCCACACACCTTATAATAGTGTAGCGACAATATACACTTTGGCAACACCCCAGAGTCGGAAGTGATGTCAAAGTCAATCGTCAAATGGATTTATGTTATGCATCACCATGACATTTTCGTTGGAAAAATGGAGACACATTTAGCAATAAAGACTATCCAGTTGACACTGCACTGCAGCTAAATTTGACCTGGAATTATACTGGGGTCGATATATTTACAATATATTGAAAATATACCATACATTTTATTATCTACCCAGAATATATGCATCATTTCAAAACATCACTGTAAAGTTATTTTAAGTTGTTGGGACCCAATACTACATTTGTGAGTTTACAGCTGTACAATGCCACTGTTAACTCCAGAATCCTTTCCTGCCTTTCCTTCCAGAATCCTTTCCTGCCAGAATCCTTTCCAGAATCCTTTCTTGCCGGGCACAAGTTGGCGGCAGGAAACAAAACGTCGGTGTGTCAATGACCCCACCAACCTGAATGGCGAGCCCCACCCATGTGGAAATCACAATTCGGCGCATGCCTTCCACCGTACGGCGGATCCGGCTGCCGACGCGTGACGTCACAACTTGTGACGTCACGTCGTCCCGCGGTCGCCAATGGCGCAACGTTGGCCGATTCCGGGAGCTGTACTGGGGCTGAGGTCAGCCTCCGCCAGGACGGCGGCGTCGCCTCTAACTTTCACTGCCAGTGGGGGTGCACCCCGCTCGGGTGTATTGCCTTTCCGGACACTGGCTCTACGGAACCCAGCGACGTTGCCGCTGCCGCCGCGGGGACCGCAGGGGGGGGGGAGGGGTCAAGTTCTGGTTCAGCAGCGGGACTGATCATTGCCACATCACTTTTACTGACCGCCGGTCTAACCAGGCCAGGCGGAGGTGAGGGGGAGGGGGAGGGGGAGGGGAGGGGGATCTAGCACGGGACGTATTTCTCTGTGGTGGCGAGTCGCTGGCACGCACTGGCCGAGCCGGTATCCGGCTGTCGTAAGGGCGAAACCTCGCCGGGATGTGTGGGAATCTCGACCGTGGTGCGGCCGGCTGTGCCGGGAGAAAGTGAGGGGAGTTTTGTTTGGAGCGACGGTGACGTCTCTAGTGGTGGGTTCGGGAAGCTTCGGGTACGAAGTTCGCTGATGACTTGTGGTTTGGAATGGGAAGACCAGAGTGGCTTTTCTTTAAGGAGATTTTGGTCAGGTTTAGGAACTAGGTTTTTCAGCGAAAGCTTAACGCCCAAGATGATCCTCTATGAAGCTTAAAGACGGTCTTACATGAAATTAAGCCTCACGACAAGTTATGAGTTTATAGTTTATACTTTATATTTATTATATATACACATATTATGTACACAGTTATACTTTATGCTCCGAATTAACACGGTTGTCACTTGTCTCACAAGCATAGCACGCGAAAGCAAGTGTAATAGACCGATTTCTTCCTTGAAACGCGGAATTTTGTCGGCAAATGTCTGGGGTGAAAGTATGCGGCGGAAACGCCGGTTTGGTAACCTTGCACACCGTCCGACCGAAACCGAACACTTCCCTTTTTGACAGGCACGTGCCCAAAAATGCGGTCCGACCTCGGTTTGTATGGTCGCGGCCGAGGTAACGACACTGCAAACAACTCATGTTCAGCGCTGTTTTGAATGAATACTGAATGACTCGCCAATGTTGTCCTTCACGTTAACATCCTGGTGAGATTGCAGACGGGGTATAGGGATTATGGGCTGCATTGTAGAGTGCTGCTGTGCGGAGCATAACAGTAGTCTACCTGCAACACGGTGCTGGGTGAGCTATCACAATATCGTGTCTGTAGGCAGACAATTAAACCCGAATATGAACTATTTTTCCTAATAATGAGGCTTTATGTGTTTTGAGTCTCGCAAATGTTTGTGAAATTGATTCATTTCATACAACATACTTTTCAACGGTCCCCACCCCTCTCTCTCTCTCCTCTCTCTCTCTCTCTCTCTCTCTCTCTCTCTCTCTCTCTCTCTCTCTCTCTCTCTCTTCTCTCTCTCTCTCTCTCTCTCTCTCTCTCTCTCTCTCTCTCTCTCTCTCTCTCTCTCTCGCTCGCTCGCTCTCGCTCTCGCTCTCGCTCTCGCTCTCGCTCTCGCTCTCGCTCTCGCTCTCGCTCTCGCTCTCGCTCTCGCTCTCGCTCTCGCTCTCGCTCTCGCTCTCGCTCTCGCTCTCGCTCTCGCTCTCGCTCTCGCTCTCGCTCTCGCTCTCGCTCTCGCTCTCGCTCTCGCTCTCGCTCTCGCTCTCGCTCTCGCTCTCGCTCTCGCTCTCGCTCTCGCTCTCGCTCTCGCTCTCGCTCTCGCTCTCGCTCTCGCTCTCGCTCTCGCTCTCGCTCTCGCTCTCGCTCTCGCTCTCGCTCTCGCTTCTCGCTCTCGCTCTCGCTCTCGCTCTCGCTCTCTCTCTCTCTCTCTCTCTCTCTCTCTCTCTCTCTCTCTCTCTCTCTCTCTCTCTCTCTCTCTCTCTCTCTCTCTCTCTCTCTCTCTCTCTCTCTCTCTCTCTCTCTCTCTCTCTCTCTCTCTCTCTCTCTCTCTCTCTCTCTCTCCTCTCTCTCTCTCTCTCTCTCTCTCTCCTCTCTCTCTCTCTCTCTCTCATGATGTTAGCAACTGTCGTGGTGTTAGCGGTTATTGTGTTATTAACGGTTCGTATGATGTTAGCAACTGTTGCGGTCTCCTCTCATTGCGGTCTCCTCTCATTGCGGTCTCCTCTCATTGCGGTCTCCTCTCATTGCGGTCTCCTCTCATTGCGGTCTCCTCTCATTGCGGTCTCCTCTCATTGCGGTCTCCTTTACATTGCGGTCTCCTTTACATTGCAGTCTCCTTTACATTGCGGTCTCCTCTCATTGCGGTCTCCTCTCATTGCGGTCTCCTCTCATTGCGGTCTCCTCTCATTGCGGTCTCCTCTCATTGCGGTCTCCTCTCATTGCGGTCTCCTCTCATTGCGGTCTCCTCCCATTGCGGCCTCCTCTCATTGCGGTCTCCTCTCATTGCGGTCTGCTTTACATTGCGGTCTCCTCTCATTGCGGTCTGCTTTACATTGCGGTCTCCTTTACATTGCGGTCTCCTCTCATTGCGGTCTCCTCTCATTGCGGTCTCCTCTCATTGCGGTCTCCTCTCATTGCGGTCTCCTCATTGCGGTCTCCTCTCATTGCGGTCTCCTCTCATTGCGGTCTCCTCTCATTGCGGTCTCCTCTCATTGCGGTCTCCTTTACATTGCGGTCTCCTTTACATTGCGGTCTCCTTTACATTGCGGTCTCCTCTCATTGCGGTCTCCTCTCATTGCGGTCTCCTCTCATTGCAGTCTCCTCTCATTGCGGTCTCCTTTACATTGCGGTCTCCTTTACATTGCGGTCTCCTTTACATTGCGGTCTCCTCTCATTGCGGTCTCCTCTCATTGCGGTCTCCTCTCATTGCGGTCTCCTCCCATTGCGGCCTCCTCTCATTGCGGTCTCCTCTCATTGCGGTCTGCTTTACATTGTGGTCTCCTCTCATTGCGGTCTGCTTTACATTGCGGTCTCCTCTCATTGCGGTCTGCTTTACATTGCGGTCTCCTCTCATTGCGGTCTCCTTTACATTGCGGTCTCCTTTACATTGCGGTCTGCTTTACATTGCGGTCTCCTTTACATTGCGGTCTCCTCTCATTGCGGTCTCCTCTCATTGCGGTCTCCTCCCATTGCGGCCTCCTCTCATTGCGGTCTCCTCTCATTGCGGTCTCCTCTCATTGCGGTCTGCTTTACATTGCGGTCTCCTCTCATTGCGGTCTGCTTTACATTGCGGTCTCCTCTCATTGCGGTCTCCTTTACATTGCGGTCTCCTCTCATTGCGGTCTCCTCTCATTGCGGTCTCCTCTCATTGCGGTCTCCTCATTGCGGTCTCCTCTCATTGCGGTCTCCTCTCATTGCGGTCTCCTCTCATTGCGGTCTCCTCTCATTGCGGTCTCCTTTACATTGCGGTCTCCTTTACATTGCGGTCTCCTTTACATTGCGGTCTCCTCTCATTGCGGTCTCCTCTCATTGCGGTCTCCTCTCATTGCGGTCTCCTCTCATTGCAGTCTCCTCTCATTGCGGTCTCCTTTACATTGCGGTCTCCTTTACACTGCGGTCTCCTTTACATTGCGGTCTCCTCTCATTGCAGTCTCCTCTCATTGCGGTCTCCTCTCATTGCGGTCTCCTCCCATTGCGGCCTCCTCTCATTGCGGTCTCCTCTCATTGCGGTCTCCTCTCATTGCGGTCTCCTCTCATTGCGGTCTGCTTTACATTGCGGTCTCCTCTCATTGCGGTCTCCTCTCATTGCGGTCTCCCCTCATTGCGGTCTGCTTTACATTGCGGTCTCCTCTCATTGCGGTCTCCTCTCATTGCGCTCTCCTCTCATTGCGGTCTGCTTTACATTGCGGTCTCCTCTCATTGCGGTCTGCTTTACATTGCGGTCTCCTCTCATTGCGGTCTGCTTTACATTGCGGTCTCCTCTCATTGCGGTCTGCTTTACATTGCGGTCTCCTCTCATTGCGGTCTCCTCTCATTGCGGTCTCCTCTCATTGCGGTCTGCTTTACATTGCGGTCTCCTCTCATTGCGGTCTCCTCTCATTGCGGTCTCCTCTCATTGCGGTCTCCTCTCATTGCGGTCTGCTCTCATTGCGGTCTCTCCTCCCATTGCGGCCTCCTCTCATTGCGGTCTCCTCTCATTGCGGTCTGCTTTACATTGTGGTCTCCTCTCATTGCGGCCTGCTTTACATTACGGTCTCCTCTCATTGCGGTCTGCTTTACATTGCGGTCTCCTCTCATTGCGGTCTCCTTTACATTGCGGTCTCCTTTACATTGCGGTCTCCTTTACATTGCGGTCTCCTTTACATTGCGGTCTCCTTTACATTGCGGTCTCCTCTCATTGCGGTCTCCTCTCATTGCGGTCTCCTCCCATTGCGGCCTCCTCTCATTGCGGTCTCCTCTCATTGCGGTCTGCTTTACATTGCGGTCTCCTCTCATTGCGGTCTGCTTTACATTGCGGTCTCCTCTCACTGCGGTCTGCTTTACATTGCGGTCTCCTCTCATTGCGGTCTCCTATACATTGCGGTCTCCTCTCATTGCGGTCTCCTCTCATTGCGGTCTCCTCTCATTGCGGTCTCCTCTCATTGCGGTCTGCTTTACATTGCGGTCTCCTCTCATTGCGGTCTCCTCTCATTGCGGTCTCCTCTCATTGCGGTCTCCTCTCATTGCGGTCTCCTCTCATTGCGGTCTCCTCTCATTGCGGTCTCCTCTCATTGCGGTCTGCTTTACATTGCGGTCTCCTCTCATTGCGGTCTCCTCTCATTGCGCTCTCCTCTCATTGCGGTCTGCTTTACATTGCGGTCTCCTCTCATTGCGGTCTGCTTTACATTGCGGTCTCCTCTCATTGCGGTCTGCTTTACATTGCGGTCTCCTCTCATTGCGGTCTGCTTTACATTGCGGTCTCCTCTCATTGCGGTCTCCTCTCATTGCGGTCTCCTCTCATTGCGGTCTCCTCTCATTGCGGTCTGCTTTACATTGCGGTCTCCTCTCATTGCGGTCTCCTCTCATTGCGGTCTCCTCTCATTGCGGTCTCCTCTCATTGCGGTCTCCTCTCATTGCGGTCTCCTTTACATTGCGGTCTCCTTTACATTGCGGTCTCCTTTACATTGCGGTCTCCTCTCATTGCGGTCTCCTCTCATTGCGGTCTCCTCTCATTGCGGTCTGCTTTACATTGCGGTCTCCTCTCATTGCGGTCTCCTCTCATTGCGGTCTGCTTTACATTGCGGTCTCCTCTCATTGCGGCCTCCTCTCATTGCGGTCTCCTCTCATTGCGGTCTGCTTTACATTGCGGTCTCCTCATTGCGGTCTGCTTTACATTGCGGTCTCCTCTCATTGCGGTCTGCTTTACATTGCGGTCTCCTCTCATTGTGGTCTGCTTTACATTGCGGTCTCCTCTCATTGCGGTCTGCTTTACATTGCGGTCTCCTCTCATTGCGGTCTGCTTTACATTGCGGTCTCCTTTACATTGCGGTCTCCTTTACATTGCGGTCTCCTCTCATTGCGGTCTCCTCTCATTGCGGTCACCTCTCATTGCGGTCTCCTCTCATTGCGGTCTCCTCTCATTGCGGTCTCCTCTAATTGCGGTCTCCTCTCATTGCGGTCTCCTCTCATTGCGGTCTCCTCTAATTGCGGTCTCTTCTCATTGCGGTCTCCTTTACATTGCGGTCTCCTCTCATTGCGGTCTCCTTTACATCGCGGTCTCTTCTCATTGCGGTCTCCTTTACATTGCAGTCTCCTTTCATTGCGGTCTCCTTTACATTGCGGTCTCCTTTACATTGCGGTCTCCTCTCATTGCGGTCTCCTCTCATTGCGGTCTCCTTTACATTGTGGTCTCCTCTCATTGCGGTCTCCTCTCATTGCGGTCTCCTCTCTTTGCGGTCTCCTTTACATTGCGGTCTGCTCTTATTGCGGTCTCCTTTACATCGCGGTCTCCTCTCATTGCGGTCTCCTTTACATTGCGGTCTCCTCTCATTGCGGTCTCCTTTACATTGCGGTCTCCTTTACATTGCGGTCTCCTCTCATTGCGGTCTCCTCTCATTGCGGTCTCCTCTCATTGCGGTCTCCTTTACATTGCGGTCTCCTCTCATTGCGGTCTCCTCTCATTGCGGTCTCCTTTTCATTGCGGTCTCCTCTCATTGCGGTCTCCTTTACATCGCGGTCTCCTCTCATTGCGGTCTCCTTTACATTGCGGTCTCCTTTACATTGCTGTCTCCTCTCATTGCGGTCTGCTTTACATTGCGGTCTCCTTTACATTGCGGTCTCCTTTACATTGCGGTCTCCTTTACATTGCGGTCTCCTCTCATTGCGATCTCCTCTCATTGCGGTCTCCTCTCATTGCGGTCTCCTCTCATTGCGGTCTCCTTTACATTGCGGTCTCCTCTCATTGCGGTCTCCTCTCATTGCGGTCTCCTCCAATTGCGGTCTGCTTTACATTGCGGTCTCCTCTCATTGCGGTCTCCTCTCATTGCGCTCTCCTCTCATTGCGGTCTCCTCTCATTGCGGTCTCCTATCATTGCGGTCTGCTTTACATTGCGGTCTCCTCCCATTGCGGTCTCCTTTACCCTCCTCATTGCGGTCTCCACATTTCAACAGAGGACCACGCGCAAAGAAGTAGCTGCAATATTTAATTCCTTAATACCATATAATACAAACGTGTATCCTTTATGTTAATTTTACTTTTTCTTATCATATGTATGTCATCGCCGTATTTGAATATTCATGTATACCTAGGCACTATCTTCAAATCATTCACATTCAAGTCGGAGTCCACTCAACGCAAAGAATGGTATCGAATCAGTAGGTGCGTACAAATGAGCGTATTCTGAGTTGTTTATGATCACGTTTTCTGGACCATATGCGACAACATGTTTAATATGGTTTAACACACCCGGCGCACAATGCAGAGTGTGCAGAGTTTGCAGAGTTTGCACAATGCAGAGTTTGCTCGGGACTTGTTTCAGTTGTCGTTAAGGAGCTTCCTGACGATCGGCAACTCCCCGCCCGTGGCCAACCAACGTCAGATAGGAAACCGCCGTGGCTTATTAAGATAGGAACGACAGATAGGAACCAGGTGGCAGGCGCGGTCGCCAACATCAAAGGCGCCGACGGAGAGTTGCCGATCCAGGTATCTCTCGCCCATGGCCATTTGTCATGGTATCGAGTTGCCACTTGCTGGAATTTATCATGAATTCTCTGAACTCAACTGAGAATTCTTCTCGACCTTCAATATATTGTCGTAGTACCTGTGACAGCAATCTTCACTGACGCCGTTCGGCGTGCGCTTCACGATTCCAGAAACATCTTCACACGCTATCGGCTTAGCCGTTTCACCGTTGTACAATCTTCATAAAATTATCAGTATCTTCATAAAAAATATCGGACTGCAAGGTGCGACATCATCACTGATGACAGGGAGTAACGGGGTGCCCAGTGACGTCATCATGATAACGTGCCGAGTGTGGTTATAGTAATGATGCAGTCTACCGGCACCGGCGGATCTAAAGCGGCCGATTTTAGATTACTGATGACATCAGGGAGTAACGGGGTGCCCAGTGACGTCATCATGATAACGAGCCGAGTGTGGTTATTACGAGCAGGCGCGAAGCGCTCGCTCGTCCTTCCGTGGTGTATGAGAAAAATATGATTATGAGCGGCCCGACCCGGCCCGACACGACCCGTGGCGACGCTTTTGAGAAGCTCATATCTCTGCAACCGCACGTCCGATTGACATGCGGACTTCTTTGCTGAGCAGCCCCATCTAACCTACCCTGTTTGAGATCAGTTCCGACTCATGTGGTGCACGTGCGCACGTGCACAACCCTATTATGTATCTCAGGAACGGCTAAGCCGATTATATTCAAACTTGGTGTGTGGTTAGGGACCTCTCAGCCGCCGCCTTTCCACAAGTCAGGGGTTGGGTGGCTTTGCACGTGCGCACGTGCACATCCCTATTATATATCTCTGGAAGGGCTGAGCCGATTGTGTTCAAATTTGGTGTGTGGTTCGGGACCTCTCATTCCCCACTTTCCCACAAGTCAAAGGTGGGTGCCTCTGCACGTGCGCACGTGCGCAACTTTTTTTGCATCTCAGAAACTACTTGCCCGATGGAGTTTAAATTGCCCATACATTTCCTTCGCGTTCGCTCGTTCATCGTCAACTACGGCGCAGTAATTCGTAATTAGTTCCGGCAGTCGCCCGGACTTTTTCTAAAACTGGATATCAAATATTAAAAAATAAATTAGCTGGCTATATAAATAAATGTGTATTATTATAATAAATACCTAAATCGGGCCGGTTAATGGGCATCGAACTTATTGGCTGGCTATATTAGCTTGCTATATAATTTAGCTGGCTATATAAATAAATGGCCATATAAATTTCAGGCCAAGGATATGCCTTCTTGTTAACTCACTTTCCACTTTACTTCCCTGTTGGTAAGCCAATTCTCACAGAGATATTATCGGTTGGGGGCGGTGGCGGGGAGAAGTGAGCGTGTGAGAATGTTTTCACTCAAGTCGGACTTGTGCGAAGGTGTGAGTAATTTGTGCTATTCCTCGCTAGACTGATGCGTGGAGCCATAGCGAGCATTGCATACCTTTACTGCCTGCTGCGTACGTGTTTGTGTGACTGTATACATATGATCGTATACTGTGCACGTCTACCTGTGGCCGTATGCTTGTCACTGTGTAATGTGCACGTGCGACTGTATGTGTGACCGTGTTTGTTTGAAACGCATATGCGCCTGGTGGGGGGGGGGGGGGGGATAGGCGTGTGTTCCGCTTGTAGAAAGTGGCATGTTGGTAGAACTAGTTGGCGTGTGCGAAGCAAGCGTGTTACTGACTACACCAAATATCTGTGTTACAGCGGTGTGTAACTGATTACACAGCCTCTCTGTGTTACAGCGGCGTGTAACTGATTACACAGCCTCTCTGTGTTACAGCGGTGTGTAACTGACTACACCGCCTCTCTGTGTTACAGCGGTGTGTAACTGACTACACCGCCTCTCTGTGTTACAGCGGCGTGTAACTGATTACACAGCCTCTCTGTGTTACAGCGGTGTGTAACTGACTACACCGCCTCTCTGTGTTACAGCGGCGTGTAACTGATTACACCGTATCTCTGTGTTCTAGCGGCGTCAAACTCTCCACCTTCAATCTGGTTGGACCGGGCCTGGAAGCTGCCCGCTGACACAAAGGTATGGTGTATCATCAAAATCGACAATTTGAAATGCCTTTTCAGTATATTAATCATACAAATAATTTCAGATATATTTTACCCGATTGCATTTCATTCATAGACCAAAGAGTGATGGAAACAGATCACATCAGACACTTTTTGAAAATAGTCAAAAATAGTCCCTAGTCCGTTTATACAAAAATATGGTTGATTTTACCTGAATGCATCTCATTCACAGGCAACTTGACAACAGGCTATTTGAGACACTTTTTTGTCATAGACAGCAGACAACTTGATGAACTGAGATTCTTACTCGTGTGCCTTTGGTCTGCCAGTTGTAATGCCAGTTGATTTTGTTTCCGGTCACATGTCAAATGAACTGCAGAGGTATGTTTTTCTGCAATGGCGGGGATACGACCAACCTGTGTCGCATCAACCCTCCAATGGGCGATCACCCGTCGACCTCACTTGTTGGTTCGGCCAATAAGCTCGCAGCTCGCCACCACTGCCATCTATGGGTGACCTCTGCAACTCTGACCTCAGATCAACTCGCTGATAGAGCGGGTGAAGTACCAGGATGGAGATAAGGACCCGGTCACGTTTGGGCTGCGGAAGTCAGAGCACAGGGACGGTTCGCAGCTCTTCCACATCGACAACACCACTGGTGTCGTCTACCTGGCTGCCGACCTCAGTGATAAGGTAACGCAAAGGTCCCGGGTTCGAATCCCGGCGGACGCCAGTCGAGTTTTGAGAGAAAACTATGTTGGCAATCACCGCTTCTAAGGCAGGAAATGTGTTATGGGGAGAGTACATGATATTTAATTAGCAATGGAAACTAAACTCCGATTTCCGGCCCATTCACTGCCTCTTAAATTTTGTGCCATGCACTCTTCAATGTTGTCTCAATATGAACCATTTCGACTTCCATCAGATATTGACGAAATATCTAGCTAATGTTTTTAGCCATTCTGATGCCCAGTAGCGCTATTGTCATCCTCTCTGGAAACGTCGTATAAAGCACCATCCCACCCTGCCCCACGTGAACGAGCAGTACCTTTCTACCTGACCTGGATCCGATGACGTCACAAATCCCATCCTGCCCCACGTGAACGAGCAGTACTTTTCTACCTGGCCTGGATCCGATGACGTCACAAATCCCACCCTTCCCCACGTGAACGAGCAGTACCTTTCTACCTGGCCTGGATCCGATGACGTCACAAATCCCATCCTGCCTCACGTCAACGAGCAGTACTTATACATGGCTAAGGTGCGATGACTCCCATGACGATACAAATCCATCCTCCCGCAGGTGGACCAACAATACTATCTGGACGTGACCGTCTTCGACGGCACGGTGCTCGTGTCGGCGACGATCTGGGTGGAGGTGGTGGCACCTACCGGCGTCCCCGGTGGCCTGCCTACGCCTTCCACCCGCAAAACCCGGCCTCATCTGCCCCCTAATCTGAACCAGCCGCTGGGCGTGAGCGGTGCAGTCTTGCTGCCGCTACCGCAGGACTTTGGCAGGTCAGTGGGGGGGGGGGGGGGGGGGGGGGCAGCAGAGCCGCAGACAGAGCATCAGGAGCATGGGTTATATCGCTTTGGGAGGGGAGGGGGTGGCAGGCACCCCGGGGTGCGTATTCCCGTAGTGTCCATTACGAATTGTCATGCGTGCCCGCCAGCCAATTGGAGTCTGGCTGCGGGACGTGGGCGTAGCGTGTGACGTCACGAGGTGGTTAGTTTCGTGATGGCCGTCAGGGGATCTTGTATAATACCTCGTTGGGCTTTTTGAAAGAACAGAAATTGCGAAGCTTCTCGATCCGAATAGGCAGATGGGTCAGTCTAAAGTAAATTAGCAACGCAGAATTAATGCTTCATTACACAAAAGAATACACTGCAAGTGCAGCTTAGCTTAAGGCCTTAAGAGTTATGGATGCTATTTAACCTATAACGTGGCGATACAAATATATGCATAAGGCGCGTTTTATATTAGCAGCGTACCGCATCGCGCGAAGCGGTCCGTCGCGTTTTCATTGTCACCCAAGCAGTATTTCGGTGACCAACACGAAACTAACCACCTCATGACGTCACACGCCACGCCCACGTCCCGCACGCAGCCGGACTCCTATTCGCTGGCGGGCATGCATGCCATTTCGTAATGGACACTT
Organism: Chirona hameri; assembly: GCA_036785665.1. Classification (NCBI taxonomy): domain Eukaryota; kingdom Metazoa; phylum Arthropoda; class Thecostraca; order Balanomorpha; family Balanidae; genus Chirona; species Chirona hameri. The sequence continues at coordinate 45,001 of JAXIVJ010005349.1, read as the reverse complement.
CGGGAATACGCACCCCGGACAGAACTAACTGAGAGGTAAATGAATAGCGCTGGTGATGAACTTCGCGTGTCAAAGCTCATTCTCAGCATACATATATATAATGCATACGTAGGGAGAAGGTACAGCACGCTACCTACATACCAGCCTCAACACACAGAAATCGACAGGGTCCGGGTGGCTCAGTTGGTAGAGCGTTGGACTCGGAATCAATTTGGGTTCCGGGTTCGGGTCTGGGCACTGACGGGGTCATTCGGTTCCCCCGCTTGGGTCGACGTGAGAGCCCCCGGCGATAAATGACGACAGTCGCGTCGTCGTAAAGCCCAATACCACGACTACCAATATCACCACCACCACCACCACGACTACCACTACCACCACGACCACCACCACCACGACCACCACCACCACGACTACCACCACCCGACTACCACCACCACAACTACTACCACCACCACGACCACCACCACCACGACTACCACCACCCGACTACCACCACCACAACTACTACCACCACCACAACCACCATAGGAGTTGACACTAGCTGTAACGTTTCCACACGACAGTTACGCCTCCTAACCCTCGCATATAGACACGCCTGTGTGTCATGTCGCTGACATGTCTGTATGTCACTGACATGTCTGTATGTCGCTGACACGTCTGTGTGTCGCGACGCTGACATGTCTGTGTGTCGTTTATATGACACGTCTGTGTGTCGCTGACATGTCTGTATGTCGCTGACACGTCTGTATGTCGCTGACACGTCTGTGTGTCACTGACACGTCTGTGTGTCACTGACACGTCTGTGTGTCGCTGACACGTCCGTGTGCATGTCACTGACACGTCTGTGTGTCGCTGACACGTCTGTGTTTCGCTGATACGTCTGTGTGTCGCGACGCTGACATGTCTGTGTGTCGTTTATATGACACGTCTGTGTGTCGCTGACACGTCTGTGTGTCACTGACACGTCTGTATGTCGCTGACACGTCTGTGTGTCGCGACGCTGACATGTCTGTGTGTCGCTGACACGTCTGTATGTCGCTGACACGTCTGTGTGTCATGTCGCTGACACGTCTGTGTGTCGTTTCGCTGACACGTCTCTGTGTCACTGACACGTATGTGTGTCGCTGACACGTCTGTGTGCCACTGACACATCTGTCAGTATGTCACTGACACATCTGTCTGTATGTCGCTGACACGCCAATGTGTCATGTCGCTGACACGTCTGTGTGTCATGTCGCTGACATGTCTGTGTGTCGCTGACACGTCTGTGTGTCGCTGACACGTCTGTGTGTCGTTTCGCTGACACGTCTGTGTGTCGTTTAGATGACACGTCTGTGTGTCGTTTCGCTGACACGTCTGTGTGTCGTTTCGCTGACACGTCTGTATGTCGTTTAGATGACACGTCTGTGTGTCACTGACACGTCTGTGTGTCGTTTAGATGACACGTCTGTGTGTCGTTTAGATGACACGTCTGTGTGTCGTTTCGCTGACACGTCTCTGTGTCACTGACACGTATGTGTGTCGCTGACACGTCTGTGTGCCACTGACACATCTGTCAGTATGTCACTGACACATCTGTCTGTATGTCGCTGACACGCCAATGTGTCATGTCGCTGACACGTCTGTGTGTCATGTCGCTGACATGTCTGTGTGTCGCTGACACGTCTGTGTGTCGCTGACACGTCTGTGTGTCGTTTCGCTGACACGTCTGTGTGTCGTTTAGATGACACGTCTGTGTGTCGTTTCGCTGACACGTCTGTGTGTCGTTTCGCTGACACGTCTGTATGTCGTTTAGATGACACGTCTGTGTGTCACTGACACGTCTGTGTGTCGTTTAGATGACACGTCTGTGTGTCGTTTAGATGACACGTCTGTGTGTCGTTTAGATGACACGTCTGTGTGTCGTTTAGATGACACGTCTGTGTGTCGTTTCGCTGACACGTCTGTATGTCGTTTAGATGACACGTCTGTGTGTCGTTTCGCTGACACGTCTGTATGTCGTTTAGATGACACGTCTGTGTGTCGTTTCGCTGACACGTCTGTATGTCGTTTAGATGACACGTCTGTGTGTCGTTTCGCTGACACGTCTGTGTGTCGTTTAGATGACACACGTCTGTATGTCGTTTAGATGACACGTCTGTGTGTCGCTGACACGTCTGTGTTTCGCTGACACGTCTGTGTGTCGTTTCGCTGACACGTCTGTGTGTCGTTTAGATGACACGTCTGTGTGTCGTTTCGCTGACACGTCTGTGTGTCGTTTAGATGACACACGTATGTGTGTCGTTTAGATGACACGTCTGTATGTCGTTTCGCTGACACGTCTGTGTGTCGTTTAGATGACACGTCTGTGTGTCGCTGACACGTCTGTCTGTATGTCGCTGACACGTCTGTGTGTCGCTGACACGTCTGTGTTTCGCTGACACGTCTGTGTGTCGTTTCGCTGACACGTCTGTGTGTCGTTTCGCTGACACGTCTGTGTGTCGTTTCGCTGACACGTCTGTATGTCGCTGACACGTCTGTGTGTCGTTTCGCTGACACGTCTGTGTGTCGTTTCGCTGACACGTCTGTGTGTCGCTGACACGTCTGTGTGTCGTTTCGCTGACACGTCTGTGTGTCGTTTCGCTGACACGTCTGTATGTCGCTGACACGTCTGTGTGTCGTTTAGATGACACACGTTTCCATAATTGAGGCAGCGATCCATACGCTTCTCGTGATAGCTAGAACCGGACATGTGCTCGGATCCCGAACACAGATCCCGGGATCGGATCTCTGGAATATGGATCCCGTATCAACTGGGATCATAGAGCCACCCTCACAATTTGCCGATGGATCCACTGGGATCATGATCCGCTCTCAACATGGGTCGACGGATCCGCCGGGATCCGAGATCGCAACCGTTATTTTGCATTGGGATCCATTGGGATCCCAGTCCGCGATTATAGAGTGTATATTTGGGAGATATATTTTAAGAAATATTCAGTACTTTCAATTCAGTGTAAATGGAACTAGTATGGTTGTATACCTTTCGTTAGATTTTGTCAAGAAATACTATAATTATGGCGTAATATATAAGTCGGATTCTCTCGGATCCGAGATCCCTTAGGATGATGTATCCACTTTCATTTATCACATGTGATCCTGTGGGATCCAAGATCCGTTGTCAAATTTAGTCGAGGGATCCACTTGGATCTAAGATCCACTGTTGTATTTTGTCGTGGAATCCAGTGGGATCATAGATCTAACATTGTTTTTTGTCGGAGATCTTCTGGGATCATATATCCTGCTTTGAGATCCATGCACATGTCTGGCTAGAACAGGCAAACACCTGCTGTAGAGTGTTTCGTTTTGGAAACTATCACAAGTGTCACTGATTCTGACTCTGTTGTTATGGCGAGTGGAGTATTAAACGCAGAGAATGTCTGAATTCTGATCGGTATTTTACTGACCCTGACAGGCCGCCGCCACGGGATCCGCCAATCAGAACCACGGAGGAACTGACGACGACCACCGGTGAGCAGCCGACAACCAATCAGCGTGTCCTGTAGCTAGCTACCAGCCAATCAACGGCCGCTGTTGTCAAAGACAAGCCAATCACTGGCCGCAATTGTAAACAAACGAATGAATGGACTGATCTCGAGCTGTGCGAACAATACGGGTAATATTGATAATATTGATAATATTGATACGGGTAATATTGATAGTGATTAGTCACACCGGTGATAACGAAAACTTCTTGATGTCAGGACCAGAGGCGGCGCCACCGGGGGAACGGGGGGGGGGGGGGGAAGTGTCCCCCCACAACATTTTCGGATTTTAACATTACGCCTATGGGCGTTGCATGGAAAGAATCGACTTCAGAATGCCTCCGCCCCCCCCCCCCCCCCCCCCAACTTTGGGAAGGTGGCGGCGCCCTTGGTCAGGACGATATTTTAATTGTGGAGTGCGCCAAGCAATGTTAAATATTTCCGAGTTCTCATTGAATTATCACCATTTCCTTAATTCACACCAACAAAGCTCGCAAAGCTTAAAAACCCACTCGTCATCACTTACGTACGCCTTTTTACGGTCAATTTAGGCGGAAGTACACCTTTTTACGGTCAATTTAGGCGGAAGTACACCTTTTTGTGGTCAATTTAGGCGGAAATACGCCTTTTTAGGTCAATGTAGGCGGAAATACACCTTTTTACGGTCAATTTAGGCGGAAGTATACGTTTTTCAGCGATAGTGCATTTCATTTCGACAATACGGCATAGTGCACAAATATTTTGAAACAGTGCACCTATGTAGTTCGGCGTGGAAAAGTCCCATTTCGACATAATGCAGTCAAATTGGCTGGACAATCATTCAATTTAGCACTTGTCTCAATCTTTCGCTGAGCTCACTCAATTTCGGCAAGAAGAAAAACAATATAGGCAGTGTTCATTCAATTTAGGAAATGCCCAATTGGGTTCAGCGAAGGGAACGGAGCCCGTTTCCCTTTCTCCCGATCGATGCCTACTGATCGGGTTGTCCAGCAGCCGGTTTGCGGTCCTGCTAATAGGATGGTGTGCGAGTCACGAGGGAGAACCATCACGTTCACTACGGTGATCAGTGGTCGCTACAAAAACGGCATCGTCTACCCAGAGATGCAGCGTTTTGGAGATTTCATTCAGAACACCAGCGCTTTCATCGGAGAAGGCAAAACAGTAGCCATGCTCTTCGACAACTTAGACAGCAGTCCCTGAGCCCAATTGAAAATGAGTTCAGTGTGCTGAAAGCACACGTCAAACAGAACCTGACGGCTCAGCAGCAAGAGATCGACGACAGAGTGTCGGCGGCGCGGGTAAGAACGTCGTTTGAGGGCTGGTGCCGCAACTCACTCCTAGCATCACGGCATCACGGCACCGAGATGGCCCTGCAGTCCGTGACTGGGACCAGGCCGCGGCGCAGTACCGGCACTTCAACACGCTCTCCTGCGTGTGAGTTCCAGTGTGCGGCGAATGAGGATGTCCTTATTGACAGTTAAATAATATTTAAGGCACATGCACATTTAGCGAGGTCGGTATACAGAAAACAGGAATGTCAGGCATTGATTCGAATAATGCAATCATATTGTTTCTTAACGTTCGTTGTTGAGAAAGTCCGCCCCTGTAGCTCAGTTGGGAGAGCGCCGGGCTTCTGACCTCATCCGGTAGTGGCAGCCCGGGCTCGAGTCGCTTCGGCGCTCGCTATTTGCCCCTGACTGGGATGGCCTGTGACCGGTGGCAGCGGTCGCACTCAAGGTCGGGTGACGTCAGAGGGCGGGGCGGACCGTGTCCAGGTATGTCGGGCACGTAAAATATTCGCTTCTAAATTCTGCCGGACGGCAGGAATTGCTTGATCGGGTGGTGGGGTCAGGGCCTGCGCAACAAGCTATGCTTAGCGCGGGGCCTGACCTCGGAAATCCATCCATTCAAAAACATTCGGACTAATTTTTTTTTAAACATTATGTTGGTGGCCCTCTTAGCCCACAACACAGGTAATTCTGCCTTACAACGTTGGGTGGCATAAGACAGTTTTTTACATTCCTACTTTAAAAAATAGGTTTCTCTTGTAAAATATAGTTAGCTTTATGCAGCAGGAGTAAGCAATGCAACATTTCATGCACACGAGGCCAAAAAGTAAATCCCGTGCGACTTTTCAGTTCCGTGGGAAGCTCAGGTGGCCGTCGCACCTCAATCTCTCCTATACGTCTAACCTAACTTTCCAATATCCCCTCCTGCAAGATGCATGTATTAAATGATCAATGCAAACCTGACTTAACACATTTGTGCTGAAAATATGATGTAACCTTTTTCTGATGTTATGCGTCACGTGACATGTTTACGAAATGCCGTCTGTGTGAACGTTTCTCACCTCAATCACAATGTTGTAACGAACGCCGTCGATACTACGATTACCTATGTGCAGCAAATTTAACGAAAAAGGGATACACATTAGGTGCCGAATTCACATGAACATTGCCTTAATCGTTTGCTCTCCGCCGAATACCGGATCATTTGCTGCAATGCTGCACTATACTATGCCGAAATGGCCGTAACATATGCCGAATACCATATGCACTATCGCCGAAATCGAACGCACTCAATTCAAATATGTCCTTACTGATCAGAATATCATGCACTACTTCCAAATACCAAATATGAACGCACTACGCCGTATTGTCGAAATTGACTGCATTCTGACTGAAATACGTGCACGTGTTCCACAATTGACCGTCAAATGTGTAGAGTTTCCCAGCATAATATACCGTCACTACTCCCCCCCCCCCCCATCAATTAACCTTCATCCTTCCCACCCGCAGAGCCAGCGGCTGCGCGGAACGCGACGGCAGCGCCGCCAACGGACCCCGGAGGAACTGATAATACGGTGGACATGACACCAGTGGTTGTGACGCTGGTGCTGGTGATAGTGCTGGTGCCAGTTAGCGTGTTCGGCTTCTACTACCTCCGGAAGAGACAGAGTGCCAAGAACAGGAGTCTCAAGGCGGGAAATGTGAGTTCAGTGGAGTACAGTACTCTGTGTACAGTACTCTGAGTACAGTACTCTGAGTACAGTACTCTGTACAGTACTCTGTGGCTCAGTTATGATGTCGGTTTGGTTCAGTTCTGACGTCAGATTCGTTCAGTTCTGACGTTAGTGTGGTTCAGTTCTGACGTCAGTGTGGTTCAGTTCTGACGTCAGTGTTGTTCAGTTCTGACGTCGGTGTTGTTCAGTTCTGACGTCAGATTCGTTCAGTTCTGACGTTAGTGTGGTTCAGTTCTGACGTTAGTGTGGTTCAGTTCTGACGTCAGTGCGGTTCAGTTCTGACGTCGGTGTTGTTCAGTTCTGACGTTAGTGTGTGTCTGTGGTCTCGGTCAGTTTCACTTCTTCCCTCGGTGTATTGCACAGTTCTGACCTTGCTGTGTTTCATTTCTGTTCTCCGTGTTTTAGTTCTTGTCTGAGTGCGTTCCTTTCTGTTCTCTGTGTTTTAGTTCTTGTCTGAGTGCGTTCCTTTCTGTTCTCTGTGTTTTAGTTCTTGTCTGAGTGCGTTCCTTTCTGTTCTCTGTGTTTTAGTTCTTGTCTGAGTGCGTTCCTTTCTGTTCTCTGTGTTTTAGTTCTTGTCTGAGTGCGTTCCTTTCTGTTCTCTGTGTTTTAGTTCTTGTCTGAGTGCGTTCCTTTCTGTTCTCCGTGTTTTAGTTCTTGTCTGAGTGCGTTCCTTTCTGTTCTCTGTGTTTTAGTTCTTGTCTGAGTGCGTTCCTTTCTGTTCTCTGTGTTTTAGTTCTTGTCTGAGTGCGTTCCTTTCTGTTCTCTGTGTTTTAGTTCTTGTCTGAGTGCGTTCCTTTCTGTTCTCTGTGTTTTAGTTCTTGTCTGAGTGCGTTCCTTTCTGTTCTCTGTGTTTTAGTTCTTGTCTGAGTGCGTTCCTTTCTGTTCTCTGTGTTTTAGTTCTTGTCTGAGTGCGTTCCTTTCTGTTCTCTGTGTTTTAGTTCTTGTCTGAGTGGGTTCCTTTCTGTTCTCCGTGTTTTAGTTCTTGTCTGAGTGCGTTCCTTTATGTTCTCCGTGTTTTAGTTCTTGTCTGAGTATGTATCAGTTCTGTTCTCGTTGTATTTCACAGCTCCGATCTCGTATTTTAGGCCTGATCTCGATGTGTTTAGTTCTTGTCTCGGCGTATTTCAGTTCTCATCTCGGCGTGTGCTGGTTATTGTCCTCGATGTGTTCCTGATCTCGAATGTGTTCCCAGTTCTCGATCGAGTTCCAGCGCCGGTCGGGTCTGTCAGACTCGTCTGACAAGACGGTGGACGAGCCCAGCAGCACCTGGCGCCATTTCGACTCCAAGGGGATCGACGCCACGAAATGGGTGAGGTGACTCCAGAGTTCGGACCGTGTCCAGGTATGTGGGGCACGTAAAACTTTTGTCTCTAAATTCTGCCGGCCAACAGGAATTGCGCGATCGGGTGGTGAGGTCAGGACCTGCGTAACAAGCTCTGCTTAGCGTGTGTCCTGACTTCGGAAATCCATCCACACAAAACATTCGGACTAAATTTTTGTAAAAAAAAGTCGTCATGGGCTGGGCTGGCCCTATGGGCCATGGTCTGGGCCTAGGCTTGGTGTTCATGGGCCTGGGCCGGGCCGGGCTGGGGGTTGGTGGGCCCGTGACGAACACTGGTTGACTCCAAGGGCATCGACGCCACGAAATGGGCGAGGAGACGTGCCCGCAGCCAAACAGTGCTGATTGGTCATTCGTCTGCTTTGCCAGCGTCTGTGGCAGGATGACATATCAGTATTAAATACACGCCTGGGCCAGAGGCCTATTGGTGGTGTGAAATATAAAACAATCCGTCCATTCGCAATCAATCTCTTCTGCTTTCTATGCGTGTTCCCGTCGTGTCTCAAGTATAAGATTTTATGCAGGTAGAGAAACACAAATTCCCTCACAAACAGAACGTATCGTTTTTATTCCAGGCCTGGTTGATAACTAGGCTGCACCCAGACGAACATTGATGTTTAAAAATCACACCAAAGTACCTTGTCTCGATTCGAATTCGAATTCGAATTCGACGCCATTTGTCATCTTCACCGTGATTTCGACCCCCTGTCTTGTGATATGATGTTGTCGTCTGCCTAGTGACCTTTGTGACCTAACTTCCGTGCTTCCACACAGAACCTGGGTCAGACCAACCTGTCCCTGACGTCGGCCACCTCCGGCTCCGGAGAGTCAGGGCCGGACAAGAAGTGGGAGTTCCCACGACATCATCTGCGCATTCTGCACCAGTTGGGGGAGGGCTGCTTCGGTCAGGTCTGGCAGGTCGAGGCTCTGGATATGACTGGTGAGTGGGGTGGGGTGGGGTGGGGTGGGGTGGGGTGGGGTGGGGTGGGGTGGGGTGGGGTGGGGTGGGGTGGGGTGGGGTGGGGTGGGGTGGGGTGGGGTGGGGTGGGGTGGGGTGGGGTGGGGTGGGGTGGGGTGGGGTGGGGTGGGGTGGGGTGGGGTGGGTGGGTGGGTGGGGTGGGGTGGGGTGGGGTGGGGTGGGGTGGGGTGGGGTGGGGTGGGGTGGGGTGGGGTGGGTGTGAGGGCTTTTAACATTTGTTGGGCCCAAAAGTGAGAGCCATGACCACCGCGGCCCCCGCATTCCTACGCCTATGATTTCCCCTCTGTATGAGGACTCCGTATAGTTTGCCGTTCCATTCTGACCTCTACCCTTGACGTTCCGCCGCAGGAGTGGAGGGCGTCAGCACCGTGGCGGTGAAGACGTTGAAGGAGGCAGCTGGAGATAAGGAGCGCCAGGACCTGCTGCAGGAGATGGAGGTGATGAAGCTGCTCGACCCGCATCCCAACGTCGTCACCATGCTCGGCTGCTGCACTGAGAAAGGTGAACGAAGACAGAGGAGAGCAGGGTCCGGGTGGCTCAGTCGTTGGCTCTCTCAGTCTCAGGCTCAGAGCGTTGGGCTCCGAATTCATGGGTCCATGGGTTCCGGGTTCGAGTTTATCTACTGGCGAGGTCATTCGGTTCTCCCGCTTGGGTCGACGTGAGAGACCCCGACTACAAATGGCGACAGTCGCGTGCTCGTTAAGCCCCAATGCCTTCACCAGACATCGGAGAGATAAGCATATATACTTAACATAGTTGCAGCTGCAGCTGGGCAAATTTCAGGTAGGTGTTAGCTCTGAAAATCTAACACAGATCCATATCATGACAAAGCTCAGAAACAGCACATTCTAACTCAAGTGGGAAAACGTGATTCATGTACCAATGGATCATTTCATCCTGAACTTGGGTGAAGCTGTGTTGCCACAATTGAGCATGTGCTTGTGGGCAATGCAAATTCGTTTTTCGTTTGACGAACAACATTTTCGGTCACTTTGTCAGCATGTCTCCATGTCAGTACGTCCCAATGTCAGTACGTCCCAATGTCATTACGTCCCAATGTCAGTACGTCCCAATGTCCGTACGTCCAAATGTCAGCACATCCCAATGTCAGTACGTCTCAATGTCATTACGTCCCAACGTCATTACGTCACAATGGCAGTACGTCCCAATGTCATTACGTCTCAATGTCAGTACGTCCCAACGTCATTACGTCCCAACGTCATTACGTCCCAATGGCAGTACGTCACAATGGCAGTACGTCCCAATGTCAGTACGTCTCAATGTCAGTACGTCCCAATGTCAGTACGTCCCAACGTCATTACGTCCAATGATGCCACAGCACTGACACTGGCCGGCATCTTTCTCCCCCAGACCCCATCTTCCTGATCATGGAGTACGTGAGCCGCGGGAAATTGCAGACTTATCTGCGGGAGTCGCGCACTCCGAATGATTACAACAACCTGCACGGTCCGTCGGCAATGCTGACCTCTCGCGACCTGACCACCTTTGCCTACCAGGTGGCGCGAGGCATGCACTACCTCACCGAGAAGGGCGTAAGTAGGGGGAGGGGGGGGGGGGGGGGGGCAGGTACAGTAGTGGGACGCTGTAGTGGGTACCTACCGTCAGTGGTGTACGATACTATTAAGTTGAGCGGCTTCAGCTCCCTCAACTTGTAGCTCAGCCCCTTTAACTTAGAAGCAGATGTTTGGCAAACAGGAACAATATAAAGGGAAAGGATAAAGATTAAACAATGTTTATCGAACGAAAACGCTATGCATGCTGGTGAAATCAGATGAGAGTAGGTAATAGGGTGTGTCACTCGGATACTTTTTCTCCCCGATCAAATTCTACCACCGATTTTATCATGCGCGGCATGTGTGGAAACAATTATATGTCATTCGTTCCTTCTTATCTTTTGCCTCCATCGGGCGCCGAGCGATCAAAGTTTCTCCCATTCCTTAACTATTGCGACCACAGCGCCCCTATCGGCGGGCAGTGGAACTACTTCGCCGAGCGGTGTCCATAAGTCGATGTGGCCTTTTTGGGAGAACATAATCAGTAAAATGCGCATGAATATATATGCCTGAGAAGATATTCGTCTTCACATATATGAACTAAGCAGTGAAACAACAGTTAAATCAGTGAATAACAATGCCGATATTAACAAGTGATAAGGAAATGCATGGACTTGCCGAAGTACAGATGCGTGACAAATGCTTGTCCGGAGCAGCAGAGCGCGGTCTAAATTAACTACAAAAAAACGTACTAACTTGGACAAAAAGCACAAAACTCTGCTGATAACTAACAAAAAAAAACGAGTGCGGTAAGCACTACCATCATAGTATGTATGTTGCGTTGTAGCAGCTACTTCAATGGTGCGAATGAATCTAGCATCCAGTCAGGCTCTTTGTGAATGACTTTTTGCTAGTGACAGCTGGCAGTCTCCCACGGTGACGGAGCCTGTTGCAGATCCAGCCATGTCGTTGCGTTTCCCCGACCACGTTGCTGGCCGCCTCCGTTACCACCTTGACAGCACGTTCCACAGCGACTGTTTGAACTGGATACGGGGGCACAACCAGCGGCGCGTTCCGGAGGCCATCCAGCTGTGCGTCGCTGAGAGCCATCGTCAGGGGCGGCTCGGTGATCAGCTCTGCATTCCAGTCCAACAAGTCGGTGTACTTCTCGGCCGCGAAGTTGACTGACGGGAGCTTGAATGGTTGGACATTCTGCTGCTGCGACTGCCGGCGACACTGCTCTATCGTCGTTACCGCTTGGTCTCGCACTTCTGGGTCTGTATCAGTGACCATGGCCAGTAAGAGCGCCTCCGGGTGCGCCCAGTACGCGTTCTGCTGCAGTACTGGGCGAATGCTGTCCGGCAGTCCCTCGGGCAGGAGTCGCAGTAATTCCACGCTCCGCATCAGGTTCTTTGAGCCGTTTTCGCAGCTGCTGCGCAGTCGGATATTAAACCACATTGGAATGTAGTGCTCCATGAGGTTCTCTACCAGCTGCTTTAGCTGGTCGGTAGGGTTCTCGCTGGACACGTACAGGCGCAGTAGTATTGTTGCCAGTCAGCCACCTGGAGCGGGGGGGGGGGGGGGGATGCAGGATAGCATTAATAATATACGATATAGCATATGGTAGATGTTATTATCGATGTTAAAGGAAGATAATGGCGGGTAGATGAGTATAATAAAACGGAATGAGCGTATGCATGGTGTCGAACAAATGCTTTCTTGAAATAAACGCAAATTAGGCACGCTATCAGAGACGTACGTTAATGTGAGTGCAAATACGCAAATATGTTATGAGTGAACTGTAAAGTAAGACTTCCGCCCCTCCTCACTTTGCTATTTTGGTGACAAGATAAACCAATTGCCTATAACAGTATGAATATTCAGTCTTTGTGCGTACCTGGCATGGTTCACTGGTCCGATTTTTCGGTTGGCATCCTCTTCAGAGATGTGACCAGCCTCCACGGCCTTGGCCAGTGTGTACAGCAGCTGCTGATCGGTGCTCAGCTCCGAGAATACTGCCTAGGGCAGCTCTGGAACTTCACTGCTCACCGGCTGGAAGGTGCTGACTGGAAGGCGGTGTACGTTACCGCTGGCAGCCTTGCCGAGGGACAGAAAATGACCTTGGTCCCGAGGTCTCTCCATCTAACTGACGGAACACCTCCCGTAGGTTCAGTTCATTTCCGTGTAACTGGCAAATGAACCAGTGTAGTGGCCGGTTTTTACTCGGTTCGAGAAGACGGCACACACCGCCATAGCGCCCCGTGTTCACAGCCGTGCCATCGCATCCAAGAACACATACGTCAGCGACGCTGGTATCAGCGATAGTATCGATAACTTTTGCTTGGTCCATTGCCCGGCCAGTGTCCGGTATGAAGTGCCCGAGGTATTGGCCTCCTGGCTCAGCTACTACTATGTAGTACTGCCACATGTTCCTCTACTGTTTCTGTTGATCGTCCGACAGCGGTGCGATCTTTTCGGCCATCGAAATATAGAGCTCTGAAATCTTGACCGTAGTCTCGCTCTCGCTCTTGGGCTGACACCGTCTCAACCGATTTCTCTCCCGCCACACTTCTTTGGATCAACTGCCAGCGACGTGTCGTTCTTATCTATGCGACCGATGTCTTCTTGGAAAGCATTGATTATTGCAGCTACAGCACGATTTGATAGTCCAAACCGATCAGCCGCTAAAGCCGTATTGTCAAGTCTCTCCCGATTCAAATCTGTCGTATCGGTTCCGTGGACATTCCATTTCAAGTTGTCATCAGACGTGTTCACGGAGCTCTCACGGTCGTCTGTACTGCTGCCAGCCTGCAGACCAGACGGTCCAGCTTCCATGTAGACGCTGGGGGCTGCAACTTCGCTGGGTTCCTCAGTTACTTCAGTCTCTTTCCCTGACAGATCTCCGGACTCGACCGATACCATACTCCGTCCTTCTTGCCGGGACAGACTCTGCCTTGGGTGTGCTGCTGCCTGACGCCGGCGACTCTCCAGTGTCCAAACCACCGATGAACTGCTTGCGGGGCCCCCTTTGATCCCTTAGAAACGTGACCTCGCCAGGCGGCACTCGGTTCTCCCGGGGGCAGCTGCAGCGTTGGAGACATTTGCAGAGGGCTATGTCGAATAGCTGCCTGAAGAACTGTTGACTCATCTGTTTTTGTCTTCACTGCGCTGACTTTTCTTGACTTTGTTCAAATTTCGGAACTTTGTGTAAGACAGCTCCAACTTGCGCGCGACGCTCGTGACCTGCAGCGTAGGAATGCCCTCTCGCTCCCACATCTTGATTATCTTCTCAGCGGCCGGTTTGTATATCTTCTTTTTCTGCTTGTCTTTTCCCCGAACGACTGAATGCTCACTGTGCATAAGTCTGATATAATTGACAGCGTCCTTGTTTGTCGGAAACTGATTTGATGGTGGGTCACACGGAGCTTCCAGAGCGAAGTGTTTGGACCGGCTACGTTTAGCCATAGCACTAGCGTATCACGGGGACGGGGCTCAAGGCACTAAACACTGGCCATAGTAGCGCACCGACCCACGGACGCTTCTTGACGGACTCACACCTCTGCTTGTCGCGTTGCGAGTCAGACATTTGGTGGTGTCGGACGATAAGATCGTGTCGCCCCGTCATTGTCATACGACACGTACCGTCTCACTGACCGAGCGTGTTCGTCGCTCTCGGCCGGCACGGTCAGTTGCTCCCCCCCCCCCCCATTCACTGCCATTGAATGTCTACTGTGCGGTGCCTAATGAATCATGAGGCATTATGAAATACAAAATGATGATGTCACAGCTTTACTAGCTTTTGAGACGAAGTAATGTAGCCCAAACCGAAACGGGGGACTTAGTTCTGCCAGCCGCCAATAGTGGCGCTGAGGTCGCCAATGTTAAAGGAAATAGTTCACCTTCAACATTAGTTTTAAACTGAGATAGCTGTTTTGTAGCCCATGTTGGAAAACCCCTATCTGCAAGTTTTCTTGACTGAAAAGACTCTCCAGCCGAAGATATCTGACTTTTTGGCGAAGGAATTCGGCGCATATATGATATACCGTACCGTCTGAAAGTGCCAGCACTGCCATGGAGCATGCGCAGACCAATAACGCACACCATAAAATTAATGATTTACGACCTTCTGTCCTGAATTGGCGCGATGTAGGACCATTTTTGAAAATAAAAGAAGAACTGTATTCAAAAATATAATAAAATCGTGTTCTTAAAAAATGTCCGAAGGTTAACTATTTCCTTTAGAGGAAATAGTTCACCTTCAACATGGGATTTTGAACTGAAATAGCAGTTTTGTAGCCCGTGTTGAGAAATCCTTATCTGCAACTTTTCTTGGCTGAAAAGACTCTCCAGCCGAAGATATTTGACTTTTTGGCGAAGGAATGCGGCGCATATATGATATACCGTACCGTCTGAGAGTGCCAGCACTGCATAGAGCATGCGCAGACCAATAACGCGCACCATAACATTAATAATTTACGACTTTCTGTCCTGAATTGGCGCGATGTAGGACCATTTTTGAAAATAAAAAAGAAACTGTATTAAAGAATATAATAAAATCGTGTTCTGAAAAATTTCCCGAAGGTGAACTATTTCCTTTAAGAGAATAGGAGAAACTTCGAAAGC
>JAXIVJ010005349.1:0-27500 GCA_036785665.1 Chirona hameri | reverse complement strand
ACCCCGGCATGTCTGCTCAGGAAGTGATGAAGAAGGTTCGGGATGGCTACCGGCTGGATAAGCCTGAACACTGCCGTCGGGAGCTGTTCAACCTGATGGTGAGCATGGGGTTCCACAAGTGGTACAAGGGGAAGCACAAGGGATGCCCTAGGGGTACAGAGCAGCTGGGTCGGTTTGGCCGACCGGGCTCGCACCCCAGATCAGCGTTGGTGACGACCCCAGACCGGCACGGCACTATCCACAGACTAGCACGCTGGGGGCCGGCACATGGCGACTGCTATTTATGGGTATTTAGTGGTGTAGGTCTTAGGAATATTTCGTAGCGCTGACATCTTTAAATTGATTTCAGTAACACTGCTGTTTGTGTCAAGGTTTAGAGTGTTGATACTGTTGAGTGTTTTGGGTAACACTGCTGGTAGTATCAGGGGTTGATATTGCTATTTTGTTAGTACTGCTGCAGTTAGCAGCGCACTTTACGGTGCTGCCATATGTTGTGTATCCGCAGTACTACTGCTGGTCAGCGTCGGCCGACTCGCGTCCTGGCTTCGGCGAAATCGTGGAGACGCTGGAGAAGTTGCTTCTCACCGAGATGGACTACATCGAGCTGGACCGCTTCCCAGAACACTCATACTACAATCTCACCGGCAACCTCAGCGGGGAAAAAGTGTAGTCGCATGGTGACTCCCCTCGGCCGACAATGTGGACTCGTCCTCAGCGGAGAGAAAGTAGTCGCATGGGGACTCCCCTCGGCCGACAATGTGGACTCGTCCTCAGCGGAGAGAAAGTGTAGTCGCATGGGGACTCCCCTCGGCCGTTAGAGCGACTGATGCGGACTCCCCTCATCCGCGAAGTGGACTCATCTCTGAGACAGCCGGTCAAGGACCCGTTCTCGGCTGTCATTGGTCGAGACTGTGCGGTGGACGATGGCAATTGACTGACGGCTGTTACGTGAAGTTTAACGTCACCAATTTGATGGCATAGGTCTTACGTCACTGATGACTTAGAAAGGTTTCACGTGACGAGTCCGTCACGTGATGGAGCTCCGAAGTGCTGGCCGCTGCTGGTGATATCCAGCCTTGAACAGTCCTGAAACCTCACAGTCGGTGTCAGTCGGTGTCAACAGTCGGTGTCAACCGTCCAGAACAGTCGGTGTCATTCCGAACACCACTCACCTCTGAGAAAACAAAACACACGTGCTGATTTCGCTATTCGCGCCGAAATGTCGTGTTTAAGCGCGATCCGATTCACGCTGAGGGTCCGGCTTTGTTGGAGGTTGGCCTGAGGCTCCTCTCCATATAATATACAAGTGCTGTGCAATATACGGCGTGTGCAGTCAGTGATGTACTGAACGTTGTGTCAGTGGCGAATACGACGTGTGCAGTCAGTGGTGTATTGACGTGTGCAGTCAGTGGTGTATTGACGTGTGCAGTCAGTGGTGTGTATTGAACGTTGTTGTATTCAGTGTTGTATTCGGCATGGGTAATGGGTATGTGTGTGTGTGTATCGCGATGTACCCTGTGTAAGTGCCCATGCGGCGTGTGTTTGGCACTTGGTTGCGTTGTGTATGAAATGTTCTACTGGGCGATATGGGCGATATGTGGTGCAGGATTATTGGACGTGCTGGCAAGAGTGGAAACGTGATGCGTGATTGGTAAAGATTGCCAGGCAGGTGTAAGATCAGCTCTAGTGGAAGATAGATGACTTCAAACAGCAGACCTGCAAACTCGTAATGCTGCTCTGCCGCGTGTGGTATTCGCTAACAATTAATGATATTATCGATGACACTCACATGTCTGGTTTTCGCAGAGTGACGCAGAGTTGAGTGAGTGACGCAGAGTGACGCAGAGTGACGCAGAGTGACGCAAAGTGACGCAGAGTGACTCTAAACGGTCAAACGCCTTCCGAGGCATACTTGGTATTCTCGCAGTTGTGTTGATCGGATATTTGGCGTCGATTGTGTACAGTACGGTCTATTTTGAATGCTTCTGCGTAAAGTACGGTCTATTTGATGAATCTGATTAAAGTACAGTCTGTTTTGTATGCTTATTGATAAAGCACTGGTGTACGATGCGCTGTGTTATGTAATGTATGAATGTGAATGCTGCAAGGGAACATCGTAGTGATGTTTTGTTTTGTGTTACACCGGTGATAATAGTGTTTCAGTAAATTATTTATTCTTGTTCTCTTGGTTAAAAGGTATCATCATTTTAAACATGCGGTACTTACGCCACCTTACCCGGATGCCATTGGAAGATTTGTGAATTGCAAGGATCACGCAAGTTTATAGATCGACGTTCGGTAAAACGCTTCGTTCAAAATGGCTGCCGCGCCGGCGTAACATTTTGGGTAACTGGTCACCCGTGTAAAGCCTGTGTAAATCTGAATTCCTCTGATGTATCGCTCCCCCATATGGTGTTATCCAGTCGGAGCTAAGTATGAAGACTGTGTGTTTAAGAGAGGTCCGCGCCGTTATCATGTTCGCTTGACCTGTAGCCGATGGCCGAGTCGGGATCGACGGTACGGTTATACTTGTTCTAGGCTGTCACGGGAGGATGGGTCGTATTTGTACGGTTTATTTTGTTTCAGATTGTCACCAGAGGGTGTATTGTTTGTGACGTGCGCTTTAACGGTAGACAGCTGATTCAATAAACACTGGTGGTCGCAGCTACGGTTTATTTTGTTTCGGATTGCCACAGGAGAGTGAGTTGTAAGGTTTTATTTGTTTCAGGATGTCACGGAAGGGGCTTGAACTCGATAAACAGCTGACTCAATACACGTTGATCATAGTCCATGTTTTGTAGCAGGATGCTATTGTTATATATAGGTGGTTTCGTCACGCGTGGTTTTCTATAGGTGGTTTCGTCACGGTGGTTCCGTCACGCGTGGTTTCGTCACGGTGGCTTCGCTATTCCAGGCGTTATTGGAAATGTCTAACGGACTTATGAAAATGACCTGTAGCCAGCTGAATCAATCGACTCAACTTACCCCGTCCCCCAAGCCACGACCCTTGTCGTCCACGTCCACGATACTTGTCGAAAATTTGTTGCAGGACCAGCCGTCTTTTTAAAGTGCGACTTGGTGAACAAATGTGCTTATCCCCATGCAGGACAACCTGCCCAGTATACGTAACAAACTCGCATCCCAAGATTTATATCGGCGAAGGCTAGATTCATTTTACCTAGACAAGTGCAACAGTGACAATTACGGACATTAAACTTCCCGCATTCTCAAGAAATTTGCCATAATCAAACTCACTATCTTCTCGCCGACGCGCATGAACTTTCAAGCAGCGCGTAGGAAGGTGCCACATGTCAACAGAACGTCACCCCTGTCAGCTTCCCTACCGGTTGCCATGGCGACCCATCCCAGACCGAGGGCCTCCCCCGCACCCGGGGACGGTAGCCGCGGTGGCCGGATAAATCAAGCAATGCCGGACGCCAAAACGGTCGTGAGGGCACGCCCCAGACGGCCAGCGCGGCGCGGCTGCCGTGCGGGGTGGCGGGTCCACCGAGCCAAGACGAGGAGCGGCGACCAGCAGACCGCTCCCGGCGCTGGGGTACTACCCTGCCGTGTAGGGCGCAAACCAACACCGGACGACAGGGATGGGATGAGGCTCCGGCCGGTCGACCCGGAGCCGGCAATCTCCGCCACCCGCTGCCTGGTGCGGCCGCCGCGGCTGACCCTGCGTCAGACCCGCTGGGCGGCCGCCGACCGAGCGGCGGCGGCTACACAGCCGGAACCTCCCGGCCAACGGTCTAGTACTCTGGTTCTCGGCCACATCAATATCAACTCTTTAGCGGGAAAGACTGACCTCGTCAATGTATTCCTGCACGACTACAACATCGACGTCCTCTGCTTGTCCGACACAAAGCTCACTGGTGCAAAGAAAAATACTCAAATCGACCCTTTGGTCTTCCCCGGCTACGTTTTTTTTTAACGTCAGGACAGATCTGCTCCCAAGCGAGGACGAACGGTCATCAGTGGCGGTGGCGTCGGCATCCCATGCAGGACATCGCTGTCATCAAAACGCCTCAAAATCAACAGCAGTGACCCGTCCCTGGAGGCCATCTGGGTGTCCGTGATGGGCAGGGGTAAGCGTCGTGCCACCGTTGGCGCCACCTACCGACCTCCGGACGCACCACTGGTTCCCGCTATGGACACTCTGCAGGAGCAGCTCTGCCTGGCGAAATCGCTCGGAAAGCCACTCTACTTAGTCGGAGACATGAGCCTGGACGTCTCCAGACCGGACGCTCGAGGTGTGCCCCAGTACATGCAGCTGCTGGGCGCGCTGCAGCTGCATCAGCTGGTAAAAGAGCCCACGCACCCCCGTCCTACACCCACCACACTGGACCACGTCATCACTAACGTACCGCCGGAGAGATCCCAGACACGCGTCGTCGACAACGAGGACATCAGCGACCACCAGCCGGTCACCGTCATCATGACCATCCCGAAGCCTCGTCGTGTTGTCAGGGAGTACATGAGCAGACCCTGGCACCGCACCAACTGGGACGCACTGTGCCTGGACCTTCTGTTGACTGACTGGACGGAGTTCGATAGCGCCACTGATGTGAATGTATTGTTGAATATTTGCATGCATATCTGGGATAGCCTCATAGATAAGCATTGTCCCGAACGTTGTACGCGAACGCGCCGTCCGCACTGCCCGTGGGTCCAGGACGTGTTACCCGAGCTAAGGGAGACGATTAGCGCCAAAAAGTCTGCTAAAGTCGACTGGCAAGCGTTCAAATTGCCTGAGGACAAGTCACTGTATCGCTCGCTGAAAAAAAACGTGTCAGTAGCATTTTGATTCAGGCTCACCGAAACTTCAATTGTGAGCAGCTGCTTTCAAAAGATTTTCGCGGATTTTGGGAGACAATGCGGAGATTTAGCATGTCCTCTGGCAGCGAGAGTGGTGACGACACCGTACCCCATCCCGACATACTTAAAGGGAGTAGTTCACCTTTAACATGGGGTTTTGGACTGAGATAGCAGATTTGTAGAGCAGATCTAAAAATGGTTTGTGGTGAAAGAATTACCTCTCTACGTTAAGTAATTTCGACACAGGACTAGTGGGCCCGTTTTCATTCCCGCTCTTCCGGGCCACAATCTGGGAATGAACGGGCCATGAGGTATGACGTCATACCTGCTGACGTCAGAATTGCGTCATACGCAGATTGTGCCGCAAACTAGCCGTGGTATTTATGTTACGGGCGGCGGCTGCCTGGCACCGCCGGGCGCCGCGTGCCTGGCGCCGCCCTTGGCCGCTGACCCGACACCGGGTCACGTGACCCGCCTCTGGCGGTGGGCCGGAGCGGAGCGGAGCGGGGAGCGGCGCGGCGAGGGGTCGGGCGAGGACGGTCACGGCGACCGGCTGTTATGATGGTGTACGCCCAATACAGAGTACGAGAAGACGTTTGAGTTTCAGTGTGCGCTCCCGCAACACTGGCGCGGTCGGTAGGACTTTCTTCCAGACGTCATCTTTACAGGTGAGCCCTATTTCCAACGAATATGTTTAAAAGTGAACTATTAGTCTGTTGTTAGATGCTATCCATAGCCGGGAGGGTTTTCCGGTGTATAAGTGGGCATATGTAGATGCCGAGCGGTGGGCTTGGTGGCTATATTTTTATGATGCTGAGCGGTGAGCTTGGCAGATATGTTTTCTTCAGTCGCTGAGCGGTGGGCTTGGTGGGTATATTTTCCAGAAGCCGGATAGCGGGCTGATCAGGTATATTTTTCAGGTTATTAAGGGTGCTGTGTCTGAATTTATCCTATCATGGACTTCAACGATACCATTCTGGTGTCGCGTACCCCTCGCTTTGCAGGCATAGAAACGGACGACTGGGAGGGGTGGATATCCCGTTTTGAGTCTCTAACTACGGAACACAAAGACGATGAGCGGGTTAAGCGTCTTCTACCTCTGTTGGATGGCGTGGCTTTGGATTGTGCGCAATTCCAGTACAAGGTCAATAAAGCCTACGCCAAACTCAAAACGTGCCTCGCGGCTCAGTTTGGAAAGTCTGTCGACCCTCTGCAGGCGCAGGCAGCGCTGGGACAGGTCACCCAGTCACCAGGGGAGACGGCCGCGAGTTTTACAGATCGGGTTGAGAAGCTGGGTCGGGCTGCGTTCCCCGAAGCAGCCCCAGTCCCCACCGAAGCGATGGCCGATAACAGATTTTTTATGACAAATCTCACAGGTCGGTTCATTTGTGGGCTTCGGGATGAGTGGCTCCAGACAAAATTATGTTACCGGAACCCGGGGACACTATCAGAGGCAGTGTCAATGGTGAACGAGCTGCACAAACGCCAGGAGGTAGTCCAGGCGGTGCGAGCAGCCGGCCCGTTGGCAGATGGGCATGCAGGACGTGTTTCTCTTGGGTCAGCGGTGTCGGCAGTCAATGCCGGGGAGGTGGGCAGCATGCTGGATCACAGAGACGCACAGATAGCTCAGCTGGAGCAGGAGATAGGCGATCTGAGATCTTCCTTGGATGTACTCGCGGTTGCAAACGCTGGCTCTAATACAGGAGGCATGTCCAATAGGGTCACCTGCTACGGGTGTGGCGCCCCCGGGCATATGCGGCGGGATTGTCCGGCAGTGCACCGCGGTCAGCCAAGGCGCGGGGCCACCAAGGTGACATGCTTTTCGTGTGGAGGGGAGGGACACATTCGAAGAAACTGTCCGTTTGCTGCACGAGCTGGCGTTCCACTCCACCCAACCTGTTTGCTCTGTGGTCAGAGCGGACACTGGATGGCGGCATGCCGTTCTCTCCTCGATCAGATGGCTCAAGCAACGCAGTGCATTCCGGGGACGGTACCAAAAGAGGCTCCCAGAAACAACAAGCAGGCGGAAAACTAGAAACAGCTGGTTCTGTGGGACAAGAGCCAGCTGTGTGTCGCCAGTCCCGACTAACTGCAGCAGCCGTTCGGGTCAAGTTCGGTAGCCTCGAGGTATGGGCACTGATCGATTCGGGTGCAGATTTTTCAATGGTTAAGGACGGTCTTCAACAGAGATTGAGGACAGAGCTGGGATGTGAGGTTATCACACCTTCGCGGTCAGCGAAGGGGGCCGGTGGCAGCCCTCTGAACATCGTCGAAGTGCTCTGTGAGGTCCCAATCCTGATTAAGGAAGAGCCGTTCGTGTGTCCCCGGTTGGCTGTGGTGTCGGGGCTGGTTTACGACATGATACTCGGGCGTGATTTCTGCTGTCGGTACAAGACCATCATTGACGACGAGCAGGGAGTGTTGCGCGTCAGGGGGCTGACGCTTCCTCTTCCAACATACCCTGAGATTCGCCCTCCTCGAGCGAGAGTTGTTCTCGGGGATGCTGTGACCATTCCCGGTCGGTCTATCATCATGGTGGCCGCGATGGTACAACCGCTTGATGGGTCGAGTGCGGGGTTGTCAGAGGGGACTGTAAGTGGGATGGTAGAGCCGAGCCACATGGCTGACTGTGATGATCTCTTGATCCCGCGGGCTGTGGTAGCGGTCGCCTCCAATGGCACCATAGCCATCCGGTTGACGAATGTCGGAGTGGAGGACGTCCGACTCCTGAAAGGGTCCGATGTAGGGACGTTCTTCTCAATGGGAGACACGCCGGACAACATGTGTGAGTTGTGTCCGGAGCCGGACAGCGCTGCCGACACAGTAGCGAGCTGCGAAGGTGGAGGTTCTCCACCTGATGATTCTGAAGGTGTGGATCCGGAGGTGAAACGATCACTGGCGCCGGAACTGACCGATCTGAGCGAGAGTGGGCGGGCGAAGCTGTGCGATTTATTCGCGAGTTATGGCGATGTTTTCAGTAAGCACCCTGGTGACATCGGTCAAACAAACTTAGCCAGGCACATAATCGACACTGGTGACGCCGCCCCGATCAAACAACGGCTACGACGGGTGCCTGTAAAAGTGCGAGACCAAGTGGAGAAGCAGAAGGAGAAGATGTTACAAGACGACATCATCGAGGAGAGTGAAAGCCCGTGGTGTTCACCGGTCGTGCTCGTGCGCAAGAAGGACGGAACCTTTCGCTTCTGCGTTGACCTGAGGGCAGTGAATGGTGTCACGAAGGGCTTCGCCATGCCTCTCCCACGAATCGACGACTCACTCGATACCCTGTCGAAGGCGAGGTGGTTCACCACGCTGGACATGGCTACCGGGTATTGGCAGGTAGAGATGGCGCCTGAAGATCGAGAAAAGACAGCATTTTCAACTGGCAAAGGTCTCCATCAGTTCAAAGTCATGGCGATGGGTTTGAAGAACGCGAGTGGCACATTCCAAAAGTTGATGGAACTGATCCTGGCGGGCCTCGACACCAAGAGCTGTCTGGTGTATCTGGATGATGTGATTCTGTTCAATAGGACTGAGGAAGAACATTTAGCCACACTCCAGGAAGTTTTCAGGCGGATCCGAGCGGCAAGGTTGAAGCTCAAAGCACAAAAATGTCGATTCGCGCGTAGAGAGGTGACCTTCCTTGGCCATCTCGTCTCTGAGGAGGGGATCCGTCCAGATCCACACAACGTGGAAAAGGTCATGGCCTGGCCGCTGCCTGTATCGGAAGAGGAAATGAAGAGTTTCTTGGGTCTGTGCGGGTATTACGCACGTTTCATTCATGGATACGCGGCGATCACAAAGCCTCTCAGAGACGCATCAGTGGCGGAGGGGTGAATCAAATGGTCAGAGCCCATGCGAAGCGCATTCGAGCGGCTGAAGTCAACCCTGGCATCACCTCCTGTATTGGTGCTGCCGACATGTGAAGGGACGTTCGTCATGTACACCGACGCGTGTAACTCAGCGGTTGGTGTTGTGCTAGCTGAGCGCACTGGGGATGTGGAAAAGGTGATCGCGTACGAGAGCAAGGCGCTGACGAAACAGCAATCGAAATGGCCCACTTACGACAAGGAGCTCTGGGCCATTGTCCATGGCATTAGACATTTCCGCCAGTATACTGTAGGAGCTAGGTTCGAAGTGGTGACCGACCACAAGCCGCTGGCAAACATTCCTGAATCGATCGCCGTAGAGCGAGATGGCACAGGACGTCGCGGTCGATGGGCGGTCGAGCTGAGTTCCTTCGACTTCAAGGTCCGGATCCGCAGCGGTGTGACGCACGGGAATGCCGATGCACTGTCCCGTAGGCCGCCACAGGTATCAGCCGGCATCAGATTCGACGAACCCTCAGCTCAGGGCGGTAGTGCTGGCCATCCTTAAGCCTCAGCAGATGGGCGGCGCGAGGAGACGATGCCGAACTCGGCAGTGGGCGGTTCGCCCGTGCACTCGGGGGGCGGTTCGCCTGAGGCGGTGGTAGTCTCAGTGGTCCCGGCGGCTGTTTTCTCCGAGCTGACGGTGGGATCAGCGTCATCCACCACGACAAGGCCAACAGCCACGGGGCACAGTGGAGAAGACCAGACCCTTCCTCATTCACTCTCCAAGGCACAGGCTGACGATCCAACACTGTCCGAGCTGAGAGAAGCGTGTGGGAAGAAGGAAATACCTAAGCCATCAGATTTCGCAGGGTGGAGCGTGCTTAGGAAGCACTGGACCAAAGTACGGGTTCGAAATGGGGTAATCGGAGTCGCCTCTGGTCAGCAATTCCAGGCGGCCGTACCTCAGACCATACGGACCGAGATCATCCGACTGGCGCACGATGACCCTTCATGCGGTCACATGGGACGAAGACGGACTATCGCCCGGGTAAGAGCTCGGTTTGTCTGGCCAGGGATGAATGAGGACATCAGAGGCTTCTGTGCCTCATGCACGCTGTGCCAGCGACGGTATAAGCCCGCGCCCAAGCGGCGGGCCCCGATGGTCACCGAGGTCGCATCTCGGCCCTTCGAGAGGATAGCCATGGACATCACGGAGATGCCTGTGTCATCAAAGGGGAATAGATACGTTCTCGTGGTCATGGACTACTTCTCGAAGTTTGTGCGAATTTTTCCGATGCCAAACCAGAAGTCAGAGACGGTGATGGAGGAACTCCTTCACTGGATCCAGGAGCTTGGGGTCCCCGAGCGGATTCATACGGATCAGGGTGCCCAGTTCGAGTCGCTGATGATGCGGGATCTGTACAAGAAGCTCGGCATCCACAAGACCAGGACGACACCATATCATCCACAGAGCGATGGTATGGTGGAGCGCTTCATGCGGACGCTGAAGGACATGGTGTCGAAATATATCGACAGCCAGGGCCTCGATTGGGATGGGGGTATCAGGTCGTACGCGATGGCCTACAACTCGTCTGTCCATGAGACCACCGGGTACACTTTATTCTATCTGATCCATGGCTTCGAGCCTCGTCTACCTCTGGACGTGGTCTACGGTCCAGCTGACGCTATAATGCCAGCCCAAACGTTCCTGAACAGCCGGCTGAAAACCATGAGACAGGCGTTTGTACAAGTGAAGACAGCTTCGTCCAGAGCGGCTGCTCGAATGGCGGTTCGCCATGATAGCAGGGTGAGGTACACTGCGTACTCCATAGGGTCGAGAGTATGGGTACGTGACTACACCGCTGCTGTAGGTGGAAAACCGAAGTTGGGCTTGCCGTTCAAAGGGCCAGTGACCATCATCGATAAGCGAGGGACACCAGGAAAGGAGGTCACGTACAAAGTGCAAGATGGGAATGGCAAGACGCGCCGTGTACACCACAACGACCTGAAGTGGTTCATCCCCCGACTGAACGACCCGACACAGTTGACTTCTCCTGATCCTTGCAATCGGTCCAGAGACGGTGAGGTCCCGGGGGAGGGAAGGGTGAGGGACGCTTTGGGGCATCAGCACAACGTACATGTGCCCCTCATGCTGCTGATGGGAACCAAGGGAGCTCCGGATGGGCAGGCCAGGAACGCTCAGAGGGAGGTAGTGCCCTCAGCGCCATACATAACGAGGTCGGGGCGGGTTTCGCGGCCGCCTGAGCGTTACCAGGCGGGAGACTGAGAGAACCGGGGTCTGCTTCAGTTCGATCGTGCATATGGGATGTGTGTATTCTGGTGCAAGACGTAATAGTATACTGTGTATTTGCTCATATCTGATGTATGCATAGGTCATTGTGTGCCAAAGAGGTGGAACATGTAATGAGTCAATAAAAGCTTTTCAGATGGACTCCAGGGACCCTGAGCTGGTCCGCCTCTGGGTGGCGCTCAACGAGGAGAGGACGAGGAGAGAGCTGGAAACCAAGGAGCTCCGCAACGCCATAACGGATCTGAGGGGGAGCGGCTCGGTGGTGGCAACACCGCCGGCAGCGGCTGCACCTTCTGCCGAGGTAGACTATCCGCAGCCTCAGTCACCAACGGACGTCGCCCTGGCGGAGATCCCGACGGAAGGTGACCCGGCTGACATTCTGCGCGAGCTTCTCGGCGATGACGAGTGGCGGCTGGGAACAAGGGAGGAGGTAGGAGACGAAGGAGAGGAGCCTGTGGCAGGAGGCCAGGTCGCCTATGTGTTGCCGGTCCCGTCCGGGGATGATGCAGCTAAGGGTCCGGCGGTATGCCGGAGGTTGGTCCGCCGGGGTCCGCCGTGCTGTTCATCGGGGATTCGATGGTGAGCAGGGCGGGCTTTCGGTGTGGCCTCTCTTGGCGGCTGTCGACCCGGGCGGTTCCTGGATTCACACTCCAACGTTGGGTGGGTGTGGGCCTGTCGTGGGTGATGGAGTGGTTGGAGAGGATAGACGCCAGCGACCGTGCCGGAGCGCAGATCATTTTGTGGCTCGGGGGCAATGACGTCTACCCCAGGGGCGCCAGCTTCGGTGTGTCCACTGCCCTGGCCACAGTGACACGGCTTAATGAAGCCGTAAACAGGATCTAGGAGCTGGGGGTAGGGGTAACTGTGCTGGGCACGACGCCCCGACCGTCTCATGACAGGGGGCGAATGTGGGAAAGCACGCCGGCCTTCTGGCTGGAGAGGGCTCTCTGCGAACTGGGCCGAGCGACGGGGGCGGAATTTATCCCGCTGGGCCGCCGCCTCTGTCGTCGGGAGGGTCGGCGGCGGACGTACCATCTGGTACCAGAGTTCTTCACCAGGGATGAAGTGCACCTCAGCGGCTTAGGCTACCAGCGTCTCTTGCCGTGGCTGCCAGGCTGGCTGAGACTCGGAGAGGAGTAGGTGTCGCACGGTTGGAGGCCGCCTCGGATGTGTTTTTGTTACGTGTGTGCTATTGTTAGTTTGGTGGAGGTTGGGGAGTACGAGGGTGTTCCGGTGCTGTTCATTGAGTTGGTGTTTTGCACTGTATCAGTGTACTGCCCTAATAAGAGCCATGTTTCGTTTAAGGGGGAGGGGTGTTACGGGCGGCGGCTGCCTGGCACCGCCGGGCGCCGCGTGCCTGGCGCCGCCCTTGGCCGCTGACCCGACACCGGGTCACGTGACCCGCCTCTGGCGGTGGGCCGGAGCGGAGCGGAGCGGCGCGGCGAGGGGTCGGGCGAGGACGGTCACGGCGACCGGCTGTTATGATGGTGTACGCCCAATACAGAGTACGAGAAGACGTTTGAGTTTCAGTGTGCGCTCCCGCAACATTTATACAGACCTTGGCCGTGGTCATTTAGTAACTTTGAAATAGTACAGAAGTAATATAGGTTGTTATTACCAAGGTCTGTTATTACCACCGAGTTGGTTCAGTGACTAGATGCATTGCCGGGATCAGAAGCCAGAATTCCGAGCTTGCGAAATTGTATTGTAAGAAGGTGCAAATCCCAATATAGAAACGGGGCGACCCTGAGTTGAACGCGACGATTTTCTGGTAAGTTCTTGTTCTTGTTGACCTTATACATCATTGATCATGAATCTGATTTTTACACAGACCAGGTATTTCATGTGTTTGTTGCATGGAAATGCTTGCTTGATTGGTTCTACAGAAGTATAATGAAAATATGGTAAATATTTTACTGCAGCCCATGATAGAAATATGGATATAATATATCTAAATATAATGGGAAATTGTATTAATATCCAGACAATTATTGCATATGACACAGAAAGCTAACAGGTGGACATGTTTTGTCATAAAATACTTGATCAGCACCTTTTGATTCATTGTGTAAAATTGCATCTTGCCTAATGAAGCCTTATGATGAAACACATCTAACTGTGGGTCTGTTCCTGTGGTGCCTCCAACCTACTCAAAGGTGCTCCAACTTTCAACTGTCCCAGGCGTACACAAGGGTGGGAGGGGGTAAATGGACCAATGCCCCCCCCCCCGAAGGTCTATGTGCCCCTTTGGTAAACAAAATTAATTAATTTGTGTTTGGTTTTTAGGAAAAAGTTGGGCGATATTCCGCTTTTGCACACCTTTATATAGGTAAATTGAATTAACATTTCAGTTGTAATGGCGGAGTCATTGCGGTTGGTTGAGGGGATGGGTGATACAAAATATTATTGTTAGGTATGTACTGATAATGTCTGTTTTGAGTGCAGTTCTAATGAAATCAGACGTGTAGAATTAGTATAAAATATTTGGTTTTCCTATAAAAAGGTGTGCAAAACCGGAATACGGCCAAAAATTGTTGAAAATATGCCCCTCAAAAAATATATTGGGTCAAATATGGCGAGTTTTTTGGGTTGGGGTACTTTATGCCCCCCTAAGCAAAAATTACCCCCTCCTGGAGTGAATCCTGTGTACTCCACTGGCAACTGTTCTATCCTATTGTACAGACAGTTGCAAGTTGGAGCAACTTGGAGGAGGTTAGAGGCACCACGGGAACAGGCCCTATGTAAGCTTTGCCGGGTTGTTTGTCTAATGGGGAAATGATCATTTTCTTGTAAAACAAGATGCATCAACAATGCAAGTTAACTGCTGTTCAACTGGGCTCGTCATAACCAGTGGCGTACCCAGGATTCACTCTAGGAGGGACAATTTTTGCTTAGGGGGGGGGGGGGGGGGGGCATAAAGTACCCTCACCCAAAAAAAACTCAGGTTTTGGCCAGCTATATTTAAAAAAAGGGCATATTTTCACCATTAAAAATATATATATATTGATCAAAGGGGCACGTACAGAGTACAGACCTTACCTTACCTTACCTTACCTTACTTTACCTTACAGTAATCAGGATTTTTAGGCCTCAAGGCCTGTAGTACCCGCTCTCATCGAGTTCATGATTCCTGGCATGTCTCAGTCAGTGTCACTGGTATGCTGAACCTGACGTGAACCCAATGGGTGTCCAATCTAGCCTTGGAAGGCATTCAGCGAAGGAGCGCAGACCACTTTGGATGGGAGGCCATTCCAATCATTCACAATATGTGTGGCGAAGGCGAATTGTCTGACCCTTGTGGTCGCCGAGGACTTGCAGAGTTTGAAAAGATGGCCTCTAGTTGGACCGTCAGGGGGAATTGCCCTGTTTGCCCCCCCCTTGTGTATGTCATGGTCCTAACCTCATAGGCATGTCTCATGAAATGTAGGTCCCATATTCCTACATTTCATCCAAATCTGAAGGTAAGGTTTCATTGTTTGGTTGTGTCAAAATACTGTACTGTTCACACTGTGCATGGTGAAAATCAAAAATCAAAATAAAATAGCTTACTTTTCCTGCCAATACTTTGGAGTGTTTTAGTGTGTCAATATTGTCTACACTATGATAACATGAAAGTCCACTGTTAGAACCTGACTGAAGTGTACAACCAGGGAGGGGATGAAGTACAGCCTTGTGGAGAAACTATATAACCATCATGCATTATTTTGGGTTAAATATTTATATTGTTACAAAACATTTTGTATTTTAAAACATTGATACATCTACTGTGAAGGACTCTAACACAGCCATCATGTTTTATATTAGTACAGACAATATTCTTTAAGGCTGCAGCCTTGGTTTGATCCATGCCCATGGGCATGGATCAAACCAATGTTTGATATTTATATGTATAACACATACATATCTTCCATAGGTGTAGATTTATATATTTTTAGGGTGGCCCTCACCCCCCCCCCCCCCCCTCCCCCCTCCCCCTAATGTTGAGTTCGCCCCCTCCCCCAATGGTACCCGCTCGGCCCTCCCAATGTTTTTGGCCGCTGGCGGATCCAACAGGGGGCAAGGCGGCCAAGCCTCCCAAACCGCCTGAAAAGGGCAACAAATTGACACGTTTCCTATTCAAAAGAGAGTATATGCAGCTTTTACTAAGAAAAGCTTGTTTTAAATCCCCTCTTTATGTATAAAGATGCGAAATCCGGTGAATTGTTAATATATTTGCAATGTTCTATTTTTAGGGGATTTTTCTGAAAAAATGTTTTTTATTGATTTCTTTTAAATTATTTTTTGGCGGGGTCAAAAATCAAAGTTTTCACAAATCCGAAAGTCAATTTTGTAGCCCTTGCAATTTGCTATTTTCTGACATTTTGTATTTCATTTTGCTCAAAATATAGAATTTACATGCTCTCTTAACCCGTGCACTGCAGGTTTGCGCCGAACACGAACTGCAGGGGGAGTTGATTTCCGATCCCCCCCCTGAGATCTCGAAAACTACGCAACGTAGCGAGAAGCGGAAAAAGGCATTTGATAGCTTCATACATGTTCTATCGAAAGTATTTCAGTGTTTTTTAAGTCAGGTCAAAATTGAGGTCACCAGAGGTCATCAAAGGTCAAATTTTTCAGTTTTTTTTTCCTGTTTTAGAACATCGCTCCAGAAATTCCCATATATCTCAGAAACGCTCAGGCACGTAGCCAAGGGGAGGGCGGTGGGCCCCCCCCCCCCCCCCCCCCTGGAGGCCAGAAGGGCCCTTTTTGGCGCGCGAGGGCCCTTTTCGGCGCGCTGCGCGCGCCGAAAAGGGCCGACGAGACCGCGCGAAGCGCGGTATCATAGGCTCTTTACTACACGAATCGTGGTCTTTAGAGAGTTTAGAGGACTTCAGAGGCCCTTTAGGGCCATTAGGGCCCTCTCTGAAAGACCAGAGGGCCCCTTGGACGTTCAAAAGAGCCCTGTGCATGTCAGAAGGGCCCTTGGCCAGACTGAAAGGGCCCCTGAGCGGGTCACAGAGGCCCCTGAGCACGTCCAATGGGCCCCTGAACACGTCGAATGGCCCCTAGCCAGCACAGAGGGGGCCCTGGGCAGGTTGAGAAGCACCTGACAGGGCGACAAAGCGGCCAGCGCAGTCCTTTGCCAGGTCATAAGGGCCCCTGAGCAGGTTGGAGGGCCCCTGGACAGACCAGAGGGCCCCTGTGAAGTTAAGAGGGCCCCTGTGCAGTTCAGAGGGGCCCTGACCAGACCGAAAGGGCCCCTAGGTGGGTCAGAAGGGCCCCTGAATATGCCTAATGAGCCCCTAGCCAGCACGGAGGGGCCCCAGGGCAGGTCGGAGGGCCCTCAGAGCATGTCGCAAGGCGACAAAGCAGCCAGCGCAGTCCCTTGCTAGGTCGGAAGGGCCCCTTCGAAGGTTAAAGGGCCCCTGGAGAGACCAGAGGACCCCTGGAAAGTTAAAAGGGCCCCTGCGCAGATCGGAGGGGCCCCTGACCAGACCGAAAGGACCCATGGGTGGGTGAGAAGGACCCCTGAACATGCCGAAGTGGCCCCTGGCCAGCATGCTCCAGGGCAGGTCGGAGGGCCCCTTGAGCATGTCGGCAGAGCGACAAAGCAGCCAGCGCAGGCCGACCAGAAGAGTCGCTGGGTCGATCGGAGGGGCTCCTGGGCAAGTCAGAGGGGCCGCTGGCTAGACCGAAAGGGTCCCTGGGCCGGTCGGAAGCCCCCCTGAACATGCCGGATTAGTTCCTAGCCAGACTGAAGGGGCCCCTGGGCAGGTCGGAGGGGCCCCTGAGGAGGGGCAGCGGATTGCGGGGGCAGGGTACCCAAAATTCCCCCAGTCGAAAATCCTGGGGGCAAAGGGTAGTTTTGCCCCCCCCCCCCCCCCCAGATTTTAGCTGCTCAATCTGGGGGCAACATGACCCTTCCCCTTCCCAGGATTTTCATTTGAGGGGTGGGGGATTTTGGGTACCCTGCGCCCAAGGGCGGATCCAGCCGGCCGTTTTTTGTGGGGGGGGGGGGGCAAACCGTTTTTAGCGGACCTTACCTACCCCCAATTTCGAATTTCTCCCCGGATTTGGGCCACTTTATTTTGCAACCACACTATTTCGAATTTTTTCCAATTTTTTTTTTAGGTTTTCGACCTTTTGGGATATCGAAAAAGGAAAGATGTCAGCTTGCAGTTTGTATTGTTCCGACATTGCCTTACACTGATAAAAACTATGTCAATTGTCAGCTGTACCCAGGGGCGCCGCCGATAATTTTTGAGTGGGGGGGTCGGCTGAAATGACGAGAATTTTTTTTTACCCCAATTTGTTATGCGTGTATTTAAGCCTTTGCAACATATTTAATGTGGATTTGCATATTATAGTAGGTACTTGTTGCTTCGCGATTTTTTTTTGCTCGGGTTTGCCTGATAAAACCCAGAAACATAGGCATTTTTAGGTTCTTAGCCTTGTAGAGGATAAGAAGCTAAAAATGTTATTCATTCAATTCAGCGTTACGACGAAACGAAGACAATGACGATGGCTTCGTTATGACGATGGCCACTGATGTGACGCCGCGAAGCGGCGTGAACATTTTAATTTTAGGTCGTGGAAAGCGCATTTTTAATATTGGAACCAGACCGTGAGTGGAGCCAAGCCTTAGGTAACCACCTTTTCCTGGTTGCACATCTCGGTATGATGCAAAATGTTGAAATGAAGGTAGTTTTTCATATACATTAGACTCGGATAGTAAATCACGATGGCCGGTGGCAGTCTGCGTTCAATAGTACATATGATAATAATAACTGTAGTCTGTATACATACCTATGTACCGAACTGTAACTAAACAACTGGTAACGGTGCATATGGTTTCAAAGTAGCAAGAGGCAGACCGACATTTCCGCGCATAAATGGTCCCTGTGGATCTGGAGGAGCCTGGGGGAGATGGCTTGGAGAGATAGTCCTGGCCTGGTCCCCACTATTAGCTCTTCGGGCCAACAAGTTGGGCACCGCTGGAACAGCTTCCGGTTACCGAAGTCCGCGTCTTTGCGTTCGCGTCGCCTTTTTCGGAACTCGGCAGACAAGCTAAACATGTAGCCCGCTTTAAAGATAATATTTTATGAAGAGAGTTGGCCCTGGGGCCAGCAATTACCGCCAAGGAGAGCCTCTGCAAGACACTTAATGGAATTAATTTTCCAAATTTGCATATACAATTGCGAAACTTGTGTTATGCCGCGAAGCGGCGCGAAATTTTTCAATTTTTGACTGTGGCTAGCTTGATTTTGACTGCTGCAATTTTGGGATGCCCAGTACCGTTCTAAAAACGCAAATATAGCATGCATTAGATTTCACGTCTGGGGGGGGGGGCAAAACATAGTTTGGCCCCCCCTTAAACTGCGCCCCGCAATCCGCCGCCCCTGCCCCTGAGCATGTCGGCAGGGCGACAAAGCAGCCAGTGCAGTCCCTGGCCAGGTCGGAAGGACCTCTGAACAGGCCGAATGGGCCTCTTGACACACAAGAGGGGCTTCTTGGAAGGTCAGAGGAGTCTGGTGAGACCGGAAGGGTCAAAGCACGTAGAGATCCCAGATGAAGATTAAATACAAGGAGGACTTACTCCACAATACAAATATTAAAAGCGGAGCTTTCGGGTATATTGTAATACCTTCGTCAGGGTGCTACAATATACCCGAAAGATCCGATTTTATTTTTTCCTGTAGAGTAAACCCTCTTTGTATTATATATATATCACCCACTCCACATCATGTCTTTTCGCTTCGCGGATCCCAGATGAGTCCCTGAACAGGTCGGAAGGGCGTAGAAAAGGTCAGAGGGGCCCCTAGACGATCTGAAGGGATCTTGGGCCTTTCAACAGTAAGAATACAGTTGTACAGGGAATAACACTCAAAATTTTCGCGCCGCTCCGCGGCGCAATTTAACTACAAATTCAATTATATGCGAGTTAGGAAAAAATCGGTCAGTTTCTCGGCGCATTTATGTGTTATGTTGCTACTTTCCTATATTATTGGGCAAAATAGTTCACTTTAGCACTTTTTCCCCGCACTTTTAAACGCACAATATAGCAATTTTAGAGGTCCACAACATACGCAATGTGACGCATTGATGAGAAAGCAACCCAGGACATAAAACTCAAAATTTTCGCGAGTTCCAGGTCTTGAGCTTAAAAAAATATTCCGAGTTGGTATAGCTGATTCCAAATTCGTGTCGCTGGTTCCAAAGTCGATGTGGCAGTTTGCTAACTCCAGCTCCTAAACGTTGGTATAGCCCATGCCATACCTGCCATACTGAATTTTACAGCCTTGTAACGTGCCTTTTCATGCGTTTTTTTTGGGGGGGGCCTTTCAACGCTTGGGAAGGGGCCCTTTCAACGCTCGGGAAGGGGCCCTTTCGAGGCGCCGCCCCTCCCTGGACGAAATCCTGGCTACGTGCCTGGAAACGATGATAGTTAGAAACAAACGGAAAAAAGCAAACGCCAGTCAGTGAAATTTGTAATCGCTAAGGTGTCCTCATATTTGATCTCAGGTCAATATTTGAGGCTCCGGAGGTTAAAAAAAAAATGCCGTTTTTTGCTAAATCGTGTTTTGCTATTAACTTTTTACTTAATCAAGATAACGGAGAACTGTTTACGCCATTGTGTTTATCTTGTCAAGTCGCTTTGAATGAGATATATGCAGGGGCGCAGCCAGACTTTCAGAAAGGGGGGGGGGCAAGCACCTGGGAGAGGCCCCCCACGCCCCAAAAATACCCCTGGATATCAAAAACTCTACGGATTTCGGCCACTTTATTTTGTGAGGCCCCCTTTTTAGTTTTTTTTTTCTCGTCTACTTTTGATGGGCTGGATTGGACCAGGACCCTCAGTAGGCATTGTACTGAGCGCATAACTAATTTTTATTGTTACGTACTGGAGAGAAAACATATCTTAGCCATGACAACAGGTGGGGGTCGGCTTTTGAGTTGGGGGCGGCTGAAATGACGAAAAAATGTATCCCCATTTTGATACGTGCCTTTGCAGCATTTTTAATGTGGATTTTCATGTTATAGTAGGTAGGTATGTACTTGTTAGTTAGCGCCGCGAAGCGGCGCGAAATTTTTACGGTTTTGCCTGATAAAACCCAGAAATATAGGCGGTGTGCTTTGTAGAGGATAATAAGCTAAACATGATATTCATGCAATTCAGCGTTACGACGGACCGATGACGATGACTATGGCTTCGTTATGACGATGACTACCGATGTGACGCCCCGAAGCGGCGTGAAAATGTGAATTTTAGGTCCTGGAAAACGAAATGTTAATATTGGAACCAGACCGTGAGGTGAGATGGCTTGGGGAGATGGTCCTGACCCGTTTCGACTATTAGCTCTTCGGTCCAGCAAATTGTGCACCGCTGGAGCAGCTTCCGGGTGCCGATCTCCTCGTCTTTTCGTTCGCGTCGCCTTTTTCGGAACTCGGCAAACTAGCTAAACATGTAGCCTGCTTGAAACTTAGAAGTGAATATTTTATGAAGGGAATGGGCCCTGGGGCCAGCAATTACCGCCAAGGAGAGCCTCTGCCAGACACTTAATGCAATTATTTTCCCCATTTTCCAAATTTGTATAAGCAATTGCGAAACTTGTGTCATGCCTAGCTGGATTTTTACTGCACTGCAAAGACAATTTTTACGATAAATTTGTATTTTTTCCCTCAAAAAGTGTGTCTGTGTGTGGGGGAGGGGGGGGGGGGTCGACCCTCCACCGCCTTCTATAAGTGGGGGGAGTTTGCCCAGACCTCCCCCGACCCTCCCGTCGGCGACGCCCCTGGCTGACAAATATTGCAGCACACACTCCTGAGAGGAAAATTGTTAAATTGTTTTGTACTACCATCACCCCCCCACACGAATTCAAAAACGCATCAGACTTATCAAATAACCATTTTGAAACCCAAGAAAACATTGCACCACGTGGGTCAGAGTACAGCACATTACCGCTCATTATAACCGCGCCGACCACGGCTAGCAGGCGCTCCAGCTATAGCAGGCGCTGCAGGCGACGGCTAGAAACCCCTGGGCAGGCTCGAGGGCCCCGTTCACAGACTCAATGGACCTCTGGATAAGCTTGAGAGGGCCCTGAACAGACTCAATGGCCCCTTGGCAAGCCGAGAGGCCCCTAAGCAGACTCTAATAGCCCCTGTGCAGGTTCGAGAGGCCCCTGAACAGGATCAATGGACCAATGGGAAAGCTCTAGAGGCCCTTGAACAGACTAATGACCCCTAGGCAGGTTCAAGAGACCCTTGAACAGACTCAATGGCCCCCTGGGCAAGTTCGAGAGGCCCCTGGGCAGGTTCGAGAGGCCCCTGAACAGACTCGATGGTCCTCTGGGAAAACTATGATGGGCCCCTGGGCAGGTTCAAGAGGCCCCAAAACAGACTATAATGGGCCCCTGGCCAGGCTCGAGAGGCCCCTGAACATACTCAATGGGCCCCTGGACACGCTCGAGAGGCCACTGGGCAGGTTTGTTGGGCCGTGGGTGGGCTCAATTGGCCCCTGGACAAGTGGACATGCTCTAGAGGCCCCTGGGCAGGTTTTTGGGGCCCCTGAGTGGGCTCAATGGGCCCCAGGGCATGCTTGAAAGGTCCCTGGGCATGTTTTTGCACCCTTGAGTGGGCTCAATGGGCCCCTGGACATGCTGGAGAGGCCCCTGGACAGTTTTTGGGCCCCTCGGTGGGCTCAATGGGCCCCTGGACATGCCCAAGAGGCCCCCTGGGCCGGCTTCGAAAGCCCTTCAGTGTTTCTGAGGGCCCTTGACATGCACCAGAGTGACCCTTGTCTGGTTTGAGGGCTCCTCTGTGACTTTTTGAAAGCCAGAGGGGCGCCGTCACTGGCCAGAGGGGCGTCGTCACTGGCCAGAGGGGCGCCGTCACTGGCCAGAGGGGCCTAAAAACAGACGAAATCTCATGAGTTTTCATTAGCTAATGCAAATGGTATCTGGGCCAATCTCGGCGGGGCCCCCTGTGATCCGTAGGGGGGGGGGGGCAATTGCCCCCTTGCCCCCCCCCCCTGGCTGCGCCCCTGTATATATGGTGACCTTGTTAAGTCAACTTAACAATTTGACCTAAGGTCAAGGTCAAGTGGTGACCCAAGTAGGGCATGTTGCATATGGGAAGACGTGTCTCGACGAGACAAAGACATTGATGTTTGTTTTACTTCTCTATCTTCATTATGTCGAGAGTTATTGACAAAAAAAGTGATGGTGACCTCGCATGACCTCAAATGACCCAATAGGGGTCACTGAACAAAACTTACACTTGGATCATCAAGAATATTCTATAATAACATGATCCAGAAGTAATTGGACTAGTACCATGCATATCCTTGAAATAGGAAGCATTTGTATATTTCCCCATAGACTTATTATCGGGGAGGTTACGAAATTGACCTGACCTTAGGTCACCGATATCAAAATTCCGAGTTATACGAATTG
The DNA here is from genome assembly GCA_036785665.1 of Chirona hameri. Lineage (NCBI taxonomy): Eukaryota > Metazoa > Arthropoda > Thecostraca > Balanomorpha > Balanidae > Chirona > Chirona hameri. Next base: position 5,121 of record JAXIVJ010005349.1, on the reverse strand, counting down.
TAAGTACTGATGCCCTCATGACATCCTGTAAGTTTCAACCTGATCGGTGAAAAACTCTGGCTTGGGCACAACTGCAAACATGTTTGGTGGTGGGGTCACTTGATCTGGTCTGGTGACCTGACCTGAGATGACCCGAGCATATTTTTTTTCTCAAAGTGTGCGCAATTGATGTCCTAACAGGTGTATCAAAACCCGGCGGCGCGCAGCGCCGCCGTTTTTTCGCTATCTTTGAAAAACCTGAGGGGGGGGGGGGGGGGGCGGAAATCAACCCCCTGCAGTGCGCGGGTTAAAGTTTAGCTGTTTTTTTTTTAATTCGCCAAACTCGTGTGTAGTAACGTCACTAAATTCGTGATATCTCGATTTTGTTATCGACAAAATTTCTTCATTTATGCACAGAAGACGTAAAATTTGTGTAGGAGAAGGTACCCAAAGTTTAACGTTGATACCGCTATTGGTTTTTGAGCTATTGCGAAAATTTGTCGGGGGGGGGGGAGATATTTGCCCCCCCAGTCATTGGCAGGTTAACATTGCCATTTTACTAAGTAAGGGTTCCAAGTAAGGACTCGGGCCTTCTGGCGGATGCAGACGTTGGTTTGAGTGGCTGTCCGACAGATTTCCAAAACTCATGAGATTTCGTCTGTTTTTAGGCCCCTCTGGCCAGTGACGACGCCCCTCTGGCCAGTGACGGCGCCCCTCTGGTCAGTGACGGCGCCCCTCTGGCCAGTGATGACGCCCCTCTGGCTAATATCGGCGCCCCTCCTGCTAATGACATCACCCCTATAGCCAGTGACGGCGCCCCTCTGGCCAGTGACGGCGCCCCTATGGCCGGTGACGGCGCCCCTCTGGCTAGTGTTGGCGCCCCTCTGGCTAGTGTTGGCGCTCCTACTGCTAATGACGGCGCCCCTCTGGTTAGTGACGGCGCCCCTCTGGCCAGTGACGGCGCCTTATGGCCAGTGACGGCGCCTTATGGCCAGTGACGGTGCCCCTCCTGCTAATGACGGCGCCCCTCCGGCCAGTGACTGCGCCCCTCCGGCCAGTGACGGCGCCCATCCGTCTAATGACGGCGCCCATCTGGCCAGTGACGGCCAGTCACATTTACTCAGTATTGTGTACCTAATTGGCTCCGAATAATGGGCTATGTGATAATAAACCTAAGACACTGTAATGACGGCGCCCCTCTGGCCAGTGACACCAAATGACAAATGACAGTGAGGCCAGTAAGTGACTCCAAATGACGCTGTTTCAAAATGTTTTTTTTTGTGCTTGTGCTATTACGTTAGCAGTATTATTTGTGTTGACGTCATCATTTGTCGTTCACGTTGTTGTTCACGTCATCACGTTGTTCATACTCAGTCATTGTTGTGTTCTATGTCGCCATATTGTTTTTTTTAAAGGTAATTGTTTCTCTTTTCTTGTCTGTAGGCCGCCAACGTTCAGCCTCCGCAAGCAGGTCGCCGTGATCGACTTCTCGGCTCATATGGGCCGGACTATGCGCGGAACGACGACGGCATTGTGAAGTGAGGACATACCGCTAACCTTTTTATAAATTGTCTTTCTGTCTGTCATCTTTCCTCTATTGCAAAGCGCCGGTATGGTCAGTAATGCACGAGGGATTGAGCTCGCCTATTACATCTCAAAATGCTGTTCATGTCATGTAACTAGCTGTGGTCCTTGGTTGTCCGGTTGTCTTCCAGACTGTCTCTCTGTTGTTTAATGTCGTACAACCAAAGGACATAATGGACGTTTTGATGCCCTACCATTATTACATTTACGCCAGGCATTATACCTCGCTTACATCGTTGTTTCAGAACAGTGCGGTGCTTCGAACGGGTGTCGGACTCCTGCATCGTGACGCCCATCAAGGTGCCAAAAACCTTTCTGCACGTTCGCCCGAGTCTGGCTAAGATCGTGGCGATGCGGAAACGGCGGGGCATCTGCGGCCCCATCGTTCACCAGGACGATCCCCGCCGGTCGAGTGGGCCGTACGGCCATCGGGCTACAGGCCCAGATGAGTCGAAGGAGACTCTCGACAGCAGCTGGGCAGAGCACTCCCGCTTCAACGACAGCGTCCAGTGAAGCTGGAAGCGGGGGGGGGGTCGACCCGATGTGTGGTGATCAGGCACGTTGCCAGGATTTTTCTCAGGAGTGGGGTGGGGGGGCAAGTCGGTGATAGAAACAAATTTCGCTCCTCAGACATATGTTGGGGGGGGGGGGGGGGGGGTGGTCGTCAGAGAATCTCATTTTATCTAGTGTAAATATATTTTCCTCGGGGGGGGGGGGGGGGGGCGCAGGGCCCCGGTAGCCACCCCCTTGTCTACGTCCCTGGTGGTGATCAGCATTGCTTCGTGGTGCCAGTGTTGCTGGGTTGAAGCACCGGCTATGACACCTGTACAGTGTACAATGTATATAATATAATACTCATCCAGTACATCATTTGACCATAGAACATGGTGGCTTGCAATGTGTTTACAGTACGCACATGAAGAGGGAAGAGCGTTTCAGTTTACCTATACAATAACCATGTGTACAACATGTGGTAGCTTTTCGCGACGCCGGCACTGTCTAACACCTTACGGCGTTGTGCACCTGAAAGACGGGTCGCACGGAACTTGGACGTGGCACGAGAACGAATTTATGTATTCAGATATTGCATTCAATCACATAGTATATTGCACTGTACATCCTACCGCTGAGATATCTTCTTGTTCCGGGTTCACCACAGGGAATACTCTGTGCGGAAGTATGAACGTTACATTCACAGTATATCCGTACAAAAGGTATTAAATGCCAACAAAGTTGCTTGCGCTCCTAGTCGCACAGACTGCGCAGTCAAGAGCGAACGCACACAGCGCCGCCACCGGGCTATACATCAACTAAATATACATAGGAGTTGCTCCGCGAGACAGGTCCACGATCCGCTGTCGCCACAGCCAGACTGGTTATTGATTCGACTCTGATTGCATCGATTAGAATCGTTCAATCAAAATCCCTGAATCAAAGAAGAATCGATTCACCACCGGATTGTTTTATTAATGAATCGTGATTGAATCAAAACTCGCATAGAAACAAGGCTGTTTAAATCCAAAAGGTTGTGCAATGCTATTATGTTAGTCCGTCCCTGTAGCTCAGTGGTAGAGCGCTGGACTTCTGACCTATCCCGGTACTGGCAGCCCGGGTTCGAGTCGCTTCGGCGCTCGCTATTTGCTCCTGACTGGGGTGGCCTGCGGCCGGTGGCAGCGGTCGCAATCAAGGTCAGGTGACGTCAGTGAGCGGGGCGGACCGTGTCCAGGTATGTCGGGCACGTAAAACTTTCGTCTCTAAATTCTGCCGGCCAACAGGAATTGCGCGATCGGGTGGTGAGGTCAGGACCTGCGCAACAAGCTATGCTTAGCGTGGGTTCTGACCTCGGAAATCCATCCATACAAAAACATGCGGACTAAATTTATTAAAAAAATCAAAAAAAAATCAATGGTGAGTCAAACATGATTTGATCAAAAAATGTTTTTATTCTTTGAATCGGAAAGAATCATTCCTCAAAATGTTTATCCATGAATCAAACGGTGACTGAATCATTTATATTCCAAAATGAGTCGTGATTGAAACCTTCCAAATACGGTGAATCAATAACCAGTCTGGCCACAGCATCAAATGCATCGCTGGCACGGCGCCAGCGACGTGCCGCCCGTAACATCCTCCACACAAGAAGAAGAGCGGTTGACTACTCTACAACGAAACTTAAACTGCTGACACACGGTCACACACAAAGATGAATTCCTAACTTCCTTCCTTACATGTCTCAAAACAAAAACTTCAACTAGGCCAGGCACAGGCACGTAGCCAGGATTTCGTCCAGGGGGGGGGCCTCGAAAGAGCCCCTTCCCGAGCGTTGAAAGGGCCCCTTCCCAAGCGTTGAAAGGCCCCCCCCCCCAAAAAAAAAAACTCATGAAAGGGCACGTTACAAGGCTGAAAAATGCAGTATGGCAGGTATGGCATGGGCCATATCAACGTTTAGGAGCTGGAGTTAGCAAACTGCCACATCAACTTTGGAACCAGCGACACGAATTTGGAATCAGCTATACCAACTTGCAATGGCGCGAAAATTTTGAGTATTATGCCCTGGGTTGCTTTCTTATCAATGCGTGGCATTGCGTATGGTGCGGACCTCTAAAATTGCTATATTCTGCGCTTAAAAGTCCGGGAAAAAGTGCTAAAGTGAACTATTTTCCCCAATAATATAGGAAAGTAGCAACATAACACATAAATGCGCCGAGAAACTGACCGATTTTTTTCCTAACCCGCATATAATTGAATTTGTAGTGAAATTGCGCCGCGGAGAGGCGCGAAAATTTTGAGTTTTATTCCCTGTACAACTGTATTCTTACTGTTGAAAGGCCTAAGGTCCCTTCAGACCGTCTAGGGGCCCCTCTGACCTTTTCTACGCCCTTCCGACCTGTTCAGGGACTCATCTGGGATCCGCGAAGCGAAAAGACATGATGTGGAGTGGGTGATATATATATATATATATATATATATAATACAAAGAGGGCTTACTATACAGGAAAAAATACATTCGGATCTTTCGGGTATATTGTAGCACCCTGACGAAGGGTGTTACAATTTACCCGAAAGCTCCGCTTTTAATATTTGTATTGTGGAGTAAGTCCTCTTTGTATTTAATCTTCATCTGGGATCTCTACGTCCTTTGACCCTTCCGATCCCACCAGAGACTCCTCAGACCTTCCAAGAAGCCCCTCTGTGTGTCAAGGGGCCCATTTGGCCTGTTCAGAGGTCCTTCCGACCTGACCAGCGACTGCACTGGCTGCTTTGTCGCCCTGCCGACATGCTCAGGGGCAGGGGCGGCGAATTGCGGGGCGCAGGGTACCCAAAATCCCCCCTCAAATGAAAATCCTGGGGAGGGGAAGGGTCATGTTGCCCCCAGATTGAGCAAGCTAAAATCTGGGGGGGGGGGGCAAAACTACCCTTTGCCCCCCAGGATTTTCGACTGTGGGAAATTTTGGATACCTTGCCCCCGCAATCCGCCGCCCCTGCTCAGGGGCCCCTCCGACCTGCCCAGGAGCCCCTCCAGTCTGGCTAGGAACTCATCCGGCATGTTCAAGAGGC
>JAXIVJ010005348.1:30000-72500 GCA_036785665.1 Chirona hameri | reverse complement strand
GTCTCTGTCTCTGTCTCTGTCTCTGTCTCTGTCTCTGTCTCTGTCTCTGTCTCTGTCTCTGTCTCTGTCTCTGTCTCTGTCTCTGTCTCTGTCTCTGTCTCTGTCTCTGTCTCTGTCTCTGTCTCTGTCTCTGTCTCTGTCTCTGTCTCTGTCTCTGTCTCTGTCTCTGTCTCTGTCTCTGTCTCTGTCTCTGTCTCTGTCTCTGTCTCTGTCTCTGTCTCTGTCTCTGTCTCTGTCTCTGTCTCTGTCTCTGTCTCTGTCTCTGTCTCTGTCTCTGTCTCTGTCTCTGTCTCTGTCTCTGTCTCTGTCTCTGTCTCTGTCTCTGTCTCTGTCTCTGTCTCTGTCTCTGTCTCTGTCTCTGTCTCTGTCTCTGTCTCTGTCTCTGTCTCTGTCTCTGTCTCTGTCTCTGTCTCTGTCTCTGTCTCTGTCTCTGTCTCTGTCTCTGTCTCTGTCTCTGTCTCTGTCTCTGTCTCTGTCTCTGTCTCTGTCTCTGTCTCTGTCTCTGTCTCTGTCTCTGTCTCTGTCTCTGTCTCTGTCTCTGTCTCTGTCTCTGTCTCTGTCTCTGTCTCTGTCTCTGTCTCTGTCTCTGTCTCTGTCTCTGTCTCTGTCTCTGTCTCTGTCTCTGTCTCTGTCTCTGTCTCTGTCTCTGTCTCTGTCTCTGTCTCTGTCTCTGTCTCTGTCTCTGTCTCTGTCTCTGTCTCTGTCTCTGTCTCTGTCTCTGTCTCTGTCTCTGTCTCTGTCTCTGTCTCTGTCTCTGTCTCTGTCTCTGTCTCTGTCTCTGTCTCTGTCTCTGTCTCTGTCTCTGTCTCTGTCTCTGTCTCTGTCTCTGTCTCTGTCTCTGTCTCTGTCTCTGTCTCTGTCTCTGTCTCTGTCTCTGTCTCTGTCTCTGTCTCTGTCTCTGTCTCTGTCTCTGTCTCTGTCTCTGTCTCTGTCTCTGTCTCTGTCTCTGTCTCTGTCTCTGTCTCTGTCTCTGTCTCTGTCTCTGTCTCTGTCTCTGTCTCTGTCTCTGTCTCTGTCTCTGTCTCTGTCTCTGTCTCTGTCTCTGTCTCTGTCTCTGTCTCTGTCTCTGTCTCTGTCTCTGTCTCTGTCTCTGTCTCTGTCTCTGTCTCTGTCTCTGTCTCTGTCTCTGTCTCTGTCTCTGTCTTGCTCTGTCTCTGTCTCTGTCTCTGCTCTCTCGCTCTCCTCTGTCTCTGTCTCTCCTGTCTCTGTCTCTGTCTCAGTCTCTGCTCTCCTGCTCTCCTGCTCTCTGCTCTCCTCGTCTCTGTCCTCTGTCTCTGCTCTCTCTGTCTCTGTCTCTTCTCTGTCTCTGTCCTCTCGTCCTCTGCTCTCTCGTCTCTGTCTCCTGCTCTCCTGCTCTCTCGCTCTCCAGCTCTCTGTGTCTCCTGCCTCCTGTCTCTGCTCTCTCCTGTCCTCTCTTCTCCGCTCTGTCCCGCTCTCTCCGCTCTCTTCCGTCTCTCCGCTCTCTCCCGCTCTCCCGCTCTCCCGCTCTCCCGCTCTCCCGCTCTCCCGCTCTCCCGCTCTCCCGCTCTCCCGCTCTCCCGCTCTCCCGCTCTCCCGCTCTCCCGCTCTCCCGCTCTCCCGCTCTCCCGCTCTCCCGCTCTCCCGCTCTCCCGCTCTCCCGCTCTCCCGCTCTCCCGCTCTCCCGCTCTCCCGCTCTCCCGCTCTCCCGCTCTCCCGCTCTCCCGCTCTCCCGCTCTCCCGCTCTCCCGCTCTCCCGCTCTCCCGCTCTCCCGCTCTCCCGCTCTCCCGCTCTCCCGCTCTCCCGCTCTCCCGCTCTCCCGCTCTCCCGCTCTCCCGCTCTCCCGCTCTCCCGCTCTCCCGCTCTCCCGCTCTCCCGCTCTCCCGCTCTCCCGCTCTCCCGCTCTCCCGCTCTCCCGCTCTCCCGCTCTCCCGCTCTCCCGCTCTCCCGCTCTCCCGCTCTCCCGCTCTCCCGCTCTCCCGCTCTCCCGCTCTCCCGCTCTCCCGCTCTCCCGCTCTCCCGCTCTCCCGCTCTCCCGCTCTCCCGCTCTCCCGCTCTCCCGCTCTCCCGCTCTCCCGCTCTCCCGCTCTCCCGCTCTCCCGCTCTCCCGCTCTCCCGCTCTCCCGCTCTCCCGCTCTCCCGCTCTCCCGCTCTCCCGCTCTCCCGCTCTCCCGCTCTCCCGCTCTCCCGCTCTCCCGCTCTCCCGCTCTCCCGCTCTCCCGCTCTCCCGCTCTCCCGCTCTCCCGCTCTCCCGCTCTCCCGCTCTCCCGCTCTCCCGCTCTCCCGCTCTCCCGCTCTCCCGCTCTCCCGCTCTCCCGCTCTCCCGCTCTCCCGCTCTCCCGCTCTCCCGCTCTCCCGCTCTCCCGCTCTCCCGCTCTCCCGCTCTCCCGCTCTCCCGCTCTCCCGCTCTCCCGCTCTCCCGCTCTCCCGCTCTCCCGCTCTCCCGCTCTCCCGCTCTCCCGCTCTCCCGCTCTCCCGCTCTCCCGCTCTCCCGCTCTCCCGCTCTCCCGCTCTCCCGCTCTCCCGCTCTCCCGCTCTCCCGCTCTCCCGCTCTCCCGCTCTCCCGCTCTCCCGCTCTCCCGCTCTCCCGCTCTCCCGCTCTCCCGCTCTCCCGCTCTCCCGCTCTCCCGCTCTCCCGCTCTCCCGCTCTCCCGCTCTCCCGCTCTCCCGCTCTCCCGCTCTCCCGCTCTCCCGCTCTCCCGCTCTCCCGCTCTCCCGCTCTCCCGCTCTCCCGCTCTCCCGCTCTCCCGCTCTCCCGCTCTCCCGCTCTCCCGCTCTCCCGCTCTCCCGCTCTCCCGCTCTCCCGCTCTCCCGCTCTCCCGCTCTCCCGCTCTCCCGCTCTCCCGCTCTCCCGCTCTCCCGCTCTCCCGCTCTCCCGCTCTCCCGCTCTCCCGCTCTCCCGCTCTCCCGCTCTCCCGCTCTCCCGCTCTCCCGCTCTCCCGCTCTCCCGCTCTCCCGCTCTCCCGCTCTCCCGCTCTCCCGCTCTCCCGCTCTCCCGCTCTCCCGCTCTCCCGCTCTCCCGCTCTCCCGCTCTCCCGCTCTCCCGCTCTCCCGCTCTCCCGCTCTCCCGCTCTCCCGCTCTCCCGCTCTCCCGCTCTCCCGCTCTCCCGCTCTCCCGCTCTCCCGCTCTCCCGCTCTCCGCTCTCCCGCTCTCCCGCTCTCCCGCTCTCCCGCTCTCCCGCTCTCCCGCTCTCCCGCTCTCCCGCTCTCCCGCTCTCCCGCTCTCCCGCTCTCCCGCTCTCCCGCTCTCCCGCTCTCCCGCTCTCCCGCTCTCCCGCTCTCCCGCTCTCCCGCTCTCCCGCTCTCCCGCTCTCCCGCTCTCCCGCTCTCCCGCTCTCCCGCTCTCCCGCTCTCCCGCTCTCCCGCTCTCCCGCTCTCCCGCTCTCCCGCTCTCCCGCTCTCCCGCTCTCCCGCTCTCCCGCTCTCCCGCTCTCCCGCTCTCCCGCTCTCCCGCTCTCCCGCTCTCCCGCTCTCCCGCTCTCCCGCTCTCCCGCTCTCCCGCTCTCCCGCTCTCCCGCTCTCCCGCTCTCCCGCTCTCCCGCTCTCCCGCTCTCCCGCTCTCCCGCTCTCCCGCTCTCCCGCTCTCCCGCTCTCCCGCTCTCCCGCTCTCCCGCTCTCCCGCTCTCCCGCTCTCCCGCTCTCCCGCTCTCCCGCTCTCCCGCTCTCCCGCTCTCCCGCTCTCCCGCTCTCCCGCTCTCCCGCTCTCCCGCTCTCCCGCTCTCCCGCTCTCCCGCTCTCCCGCTCTCCCGCTCTCCCGCTCTCCCGCTCTCCCGCTCTCCCGCTCTCCCGCTCTCCCGCTCTCCCGCTCTCCCGCTCTCCCGCTCTCCCGCTCTCCCGCTCTCCCGCTCTCCCGCTCTCCCGCTCTCCCGCTCTCTCCCGCTCTCCCGCTCTCCCGCTCTCCCGCTCTCCCGCTCTCCCGCTCTCCCGCTCTCCCGCTCTCCCGCTCTCCCGCTCTCCCGCTCTCCCGCTCTCCCGCTCTCCCGCTCTCCCGCTCTCCCGCTCTCCCGCTCTCCCGCTCTCCCGCTCTCCCGCTCTCCCGCTCTCCCGCTCTCCCGCTCTCCCGCTCTCCCGCTCTCCCGCTCTCCCGCTCTCCCGCTCTCCCGCTCTCCCGCTCTCCCGCTCTCCCGCTCTCCCGCTCTCCCGCTCTCCCGCTCTCCCGCTCTCCCGCTCTCCCGCTCTCCCTCTTCCCTCCCTCTGCCCGGGGTGAGGAGAGAGAGGCGATTGAGACGCCGCAGGAGTCACTGCGCCGCCGAGTTTTTCCCCGGCCAGGACGAGCCGACGCCGTAAAAACTGACTGGCCAATTTTCGGACGCGAGGTGGAGTGAAAGGGGTCCTTTTAAGAGGATTTAGCAGTCGGGAGACAGCCAGAATGACCACGTTTTTCCGCGGCAAACTCGTTTGATAAACACGCCAGCCACGGGCGAGTATTCGCGGTCCCAAATTAAAAAGTCGCCGCTTTTTGGTGGCGACATGATGTGCTTCTCAAGCTGAGCAACGTTGTCTGCGAAACAGGCGACTTTTTGCGATTTGTTTGAAAGGCCGATTTTACGGGCTATGCACACCACAAAGTGTCTCTGCGCGCGTTGTCGCAGTGGGTGCTCTTGGCTCCGGCCGTGCCGTTCCTCCTCTGTTCAGAACATCCTATCAGTCAGCGCCGCATATTTACCGCAGAGAACTCAACCGCAGTCCACGGTGCGTGATGCGTCGCATTGCGGCGAGTTATGGCGCACACTCACGCGTCGGATCAGTCTCAACAGCGAACGAGCGGCGCAGCGGCCATCGCGACAAACAGTGGCGCACCGTTATTGCCGCCCAGCGTCCGGCGCGGCGTGTTGCGATGGCCGCGCGGTCGCCGGAAGCGTCGCTATGATGGCTGTTGTGCCGGACGCGCCGGGGGTCGGCTCCGTCGGCGGTTTGGACGCTCCGTGACTGACACAGAGGCGGTGAGGTGCTGATGGGATTACCAAACCCGCCGCCGCGCCGGTGGCAGCTGGGCGGACAAAGTCGTCTGGCGTCGGCGAATTCCGCGTCCGCGCAGGCCTGATAGGCGTCATTATGTGTGGCTGATTATGCGATCGGCGGCCGCGGTAAGTTGTCGGGTTATTTTTGGCGACGTGTGCCACCCAGCCAGGTGTGTGGGGGGGGGGGGGGGGGCAGTGGACAGGGAGACAGAGACATGGTCTTAGTGAGCGGCCGCGGTGCGCGGCGCAGTGTGTTGGTTTTTGCTCTGGGCGGGGTAAGCCGGGTCGGACTCCGCTGCCGCCGGTCCCGCCGGTCTCCCCTGCGTCTGTTACCTGCCTTCAGGAGGTGTTTGCCGCGTCGCTGGCCACAAAACTAATCCTCACACACGCCCGCTGCCAAACTGACCCATAATTGTATTAACGCGCTATTATTGTCGGTGTGTCCAGAACCCTTCAAAGGGCGGCGGGGACCTGTGATTTAGCGGGTGATTATGGGACGGACCTTTCCCAAAGCTGTGGTTACTGAGACTGGATCAGGAAGCTGATTATGAGATGGGGATGATCACACGGTTTTGATTGATTATATTCTAGAGCTGCCACTTTTCAGGCCTGTGGCTACCCGTCCTTCCCCGCAAACCCCATTCAACTATACGTGTGAAGGGGGTTTGCGGTTCAACATGTCATGTGACTTCGCCCATAAATGGTTCACCCCGTCGGCGATGATGTTAAATAAATAAATATAATACCGCCACTACCCGCTTACCCATATAGGCAACCAGCTACCCACTACTACCCGCAAATAAAATTTGTTATTTCTAGAAGTTTTAGGATAAAAAATAAGCATTGCATAATTAAAACACAACTTGTCAACGCCCTTCAAAGCTGTAGAACATTTTAGGTCACTAACAACAAGTTAACAGAATATAGATAATTAGATCAATGGCCTAATGGATCTTTAAAAAATCTGGAAAGCATCATGCTGGTTCAAAGTATACACGGACTACCTCATGGTAGCTCACATACCAATTATCAGCCAACATAAAAAGTTGTACATAAATTGCATGACACAACAGGTCTTCCGTTTTTCTTTTAAGAAAAACAAGGAAGTAAATTGTGGGCCATGATCTCTTATTTTGCAAGATAAGTATACATGTTCAGATGCAAGAGAACAGAGATACAAATTGATATACATGAGAATTGAGAACATGTACTTTGAACATGACAACTTGTAGCTGCCCTTCTGAAAAATATTGGATTGCATGGTTTAGCTAGTCAAAATCATGTATGCCTAATGCCCAGCATTTCAACCTGTGACGTCAATGGATTGAATTGGCTATAGTTTCAAGCTTTTCAAAACATGTATCTGATCTGAAAATGATTGTAATTGTCTTGTCTAACGTCTGCTATGCTAAAAGGAATACCCACCAACGTGACCTGCTGACTGATACATCTTCAATAACAATACTGATTGGTCTGACGTGTCACAAAGGGCGCTGTGCAAACAGCTGATAAAACAATTTGATGTAACGCAAACAATGATGTGTATGTTTTGTAAGCTCTAAATGAAAGAAGAAAATATTCATTTTAAACCAGAACTTGTTTTACGTTTTGAAAAGAAAACTGAGTAAACAAAAACTACTTTGAAATATTTATCACAGACCATATGAAATATGCTGACATCAAATTTTGCTTAAGTGTTTCTTGACTCCAGAGGAAAACATCAGTACCTAGTGTTCTTTCAAATGTGTAAAGAGGGGTGGTGGACGAATGTGTACGTAGCCCCTCTCCAAGGACATGGAGGCGCCGATGCTTACGTCATGATAGCGCCTGATCACACCGTTTACAAGTCCCAAATAACACGATAATCACATGACGATTGTCTCATCCGCGCCAAACTTGTATTTCATGATACTTTCAGTGGGCATAATGAGATGAAACGTGTTTTGAGGTGGTGTAGGTAATTTTTTTATTGAGGTCAGGGTAAGATTTTCGAAAATTGGTGATATTAAGTTAATTGGTTGAAAATGACTGTCGGTACCCTCCTATGAGGCCCTTAGGCCATTGGTGTGGGTTGTTCTTAGCCTGTTCTCATGGGACCACTCATCCAACAACAACCAGACTAGGTGCTGTTCCAAACAGTTGCAGGTTGGTTTTCCGTTTTTTTTTGTGACCCTGGCAGCTCAGGTCTAATACACTATAATCGATGAGAACATTTATGAATATTTTGCAAGAAGGAAATAGTGTGAGTGAATCTTCATGTGAAAGCAGTTGGAGCCCTAATTCGTGTCAGTCATAGTTTTATCTTGATGCTAGTTGTGCACATAGCTCATTTTTTATCAAAAATATGTGATTGTGAAATAAATACTGCATGTCAGACCGATTTTTTAAAAGACTAATTATGCCTAATTTGATTTGCCATCATTATATCTTCCGTTCAATAATAATTTTGGTAATGCTGAACTGTTTTGTATTGATGTCCTTTGTCACTGAGGTACCTATATTTGCTCAATCATCCCATCAAGTTCCTTGTTTTTTCTTTGTGAAATTTATGAAAATTCTGCTACTCGCCAATTACCCACTTCAGCCAAATGGTTGCTTGTGCTACCCGCTACTACCCATGCGGGAGCTGCTACCCGCGTCTGGCGGGTAAGCGGGTAGAAAAGTGGCAGAAATGTGGCAGTTCTATTCCCAGCCAATAGTAATTCCTTACTGAATTTCTTTAAAACAAACGAGACAAAATAATTCAGCCACGACTGTTTTCAGCGAGCTTGATTTCCCAAGTCACTTGATCCGGGTCTGGCCTATGTGAGGCGGTTAGGCGCGCTGTCGTCATCCATGGCGTGGTATGTTTGACACTGACGACGGCGCTGTTCTGTCCAAACAAACCATTCCCGGGTGCATATCACTTTGTAGCCCAGCTGGAGCGGACACCGCGCGGTGTACGCTCGGTGCGCGCGCGGTACACGGTATACCGCCGCGAGCTACACTGGCTCAACACAATTCAAAGGCCAGCACGCTCGCAGCGATTAACGGCTCTGCATAAAGTCTCTGCTTTAACTGTCCGGTGTAAAGCGATAATGACACGTAGTTTGCTGTATCAGAGATCGAACAGCGACGTTTGTCATGATATTGTTTTATGAGAGGTTCACATGCAATATTATATATTATATAACTTATGAAATTAATAGCTTCATACTGTTGCTGAAAGGGAAATCGTGTGACAATGCTCTCCTTTTCCTAAGAGCAATCGTTTCCTTGCGTAAAAAAAAAAAATCCAAAATGCGTAAAAAAATAGCAAAAATGCGTTGAAGCAAGCTGCAAAATTGTTTGTATTGCTACAAGTTCCATGTATCCGTAATCTACTTTGAGCTTATAGCAACAGCCTCTGAATTCATTGAAGTATTCAGTTTCGAGCAAATAAATTTAGCAGTTGTGCAAGATAACTATATTTTTACCATTTTTGAGGCATTATTTTGTATTCAATACCTATATTTCTTCTATCGATGGCTTAAAAAGTCCAGTCGTCCAAATTGCAAGGTATTTTACAGTAATATGTTAATAACATGATCGCGCCACCTTTTCGCCGCAGGAGAAAAGGTGTATAAAAGGAGAAAAGGACATCAATACGCTGACTGATAGGATGTTCTGAACATATCGAAGGGCAATACTTAATTTTGCGAGTAACGTGGATAAGGATAAATACATATTGCCAGCAAATGTGATGAATTTACGGTCATATAGTGATGCTGTGAGTGATGCTGATGCTGGTCATGTAGTGTATGTTTAAATTCTGATTGCATCCGGTTCCAACCAACTAGCGAAAAGGAATAACAATAGTTCATTGAAACAATGTTTATCTCCAGTGATTAACACGAAAGAATCGAAACAAAATCAATAAAATATTGTAACTAATTTACATACTATGAGTTATGGTTGTGCAGGGTATCAAGGGTATCATTGGTTTTTGGTGTGTGTTGTTTTGTTTTGTAGAGAAATCACTATCCCTAAAATGTTTCATACTGTTTAAAGGAAGAATAATGTGTGTGAAATGTATTGTAAAATGTAATGAAATGTGCATGGATTTCAAGTTTTATGATCTGCTTGCTATCTCTGCGTAAAATATCCTTTTGATGAAGCATATGCAAGATAAAAATGTGTATATGTATTCAATTTACTCTTAATTATATGTTGAATTACACTCCTTCGAACTGTTATAAGGAATGCAAAATCACATCGGTTATTCATAACTCATGCTCTCTGTCTCATGCGTGTAATTCAGTTTCAAATAAACAAAGATGGCATAAGTGTCGGATACAAAGCCCGATATCACCACTCTTAATGTGAACAATTTTCCGAGACATTAAATCAAATACAACTTCAGGGCTATAAACAAAGCATAGCGATCGCACCATTTTCTGCCACGTCCCGGTCTCTGTCTGCGATTTTCAGCTCACTCGTCACTGCACTCGAAACGGCAATCAGACCGCATTTTACAGTCGGTTTGCCGTGCAACGCCGGCCAACCCGTCCGCAGAGCGGCGCCCCATGAATGCGTCATGAATGCCGCTGCGACAATGCCTGGCGCGGCTCGCCTGACGGCCGAAAATCGCCGACAATGGGCCGCGACGAAACGCGCCGTCCGCCGCGCCACCGCCGCCGCCGCGCCGCAGCCGCCGCCGCGCCGCCACGCGCTTCTTTTTGTCCGCTGATTAAGTTTGATTCCGGCCTCCATAAAACAAGGGATTAACTAAACAGGCGTTTTGTGCCGGCTGGTCGGATAAAGCCCATTCGGCCACCGCATCATGGCTTTTAATGGGCGGCGCGGCAGGCGCCGCCAAAAACAAAGCGGCCACCAGATGGCGGCAGCGGCGAACTAATTGTTCGACAGTGATCGCCCCCGTGCCCGCATTATCTGATGATTTGATAAATTGGAAGTCAGTGGCGGCCGTGACGGCAGAGAGGCTGCAATTAGAGGTGGAGAGCGGCGATCGCGGCGCACAGAGCGGCAGCCGTGAAATGAGAGAGGCGCTAATACAGCGGTAGTAGCGGCGCACCGCGGACCACCGGGCACTCGGCCACACCGCTCCCGTGCTCCGTGCCTGACGACGGGCCGCCGCGGCCACTGATCAGACGTGTGAGATGCGCTGGCTCACCATCATACATGTGGGCCACACCGCTCCTGTGTTACACTACTCGAAAGTGCAGAGCTCAACAGATCGTCAAAACGTTGGTGCACTTCTACGCAGACTTTTGAATTCATGGTGTCAATACAGGGCACGACAGGGGTTTATTTGTCGAAACCTTCCGCGGCCTGCAGGCCGACGACATAGTTTATATATATTATGTTATTTTGATGTATGTTACGTGTGAGCTGCTGGCAAAATTTCACAATTTGAAAGTGGTATCGCGTCGACTGACTTCACATGTATCGCATGTCAGCCTCCAAGAGACACAACAATGGAACAGAGATAGAGGTTGCGATAGGGGCAGGAGGGAAAGAGTGAGAGAGAGGGGAGTAGATAACAAAAGAAACAGAGATATAGAGGAAATGAGAGCGCCACTCCCCCCCCCCCCCCCCCCAGCCCAACTTACAGCCGCTGTCGTAGGCGCCACAAGAGCATTTTATGTTCGCTTTCTGGATCTACCATTGCCACTGATGAGCAACTTAGACTAGTCGCGAACTCCTTGTCATGCTTCCCATCTGCCTCGGCATCCATGCCGATAATCGGATGAAGCACGTGCCCCTCTGTCCATGTTCCCTCCTTCCATGTGCCCCGTTTGGAAAACATTGTTTGCTGCCAAACATGGCATATTTAATTGGTCCTTAGCTAGAATTTCGACTCAAACATGCCTGTACAGCGTCTAGTTAACTTCTGGTAACATTAAGAGGACAATTAAATTGGACAAGGCACATGTCAGTCCTCTCTCTTGTCTCGCTTCAATCACCATGTGGGCCACTCCACATCCCGCGCGCACGCCCAACAAGTAGAAATTTTAAACGCACGTCAAAATGTTTCGTCGCTCCTCCGAAGCCTGAGATATCCCGGGACAGCCGACCGGTGTGACCGTCCGTGCGCGAAGCTCTGACCACGCATCTCGATATCGCCACTCCTCCGCAGGCGAAGTACTCGAATAGCTACCTGTCACGGGGACGGTTGGCGGAAAAATCAAGCTACTTCTGCGGCCATTCGATCGGCAGGCATGCCCGTATACGGCCGGAGACATCTCGGCTATCTGACCGATAAGTGAGCGATTGCGCCGAAACGAACGAAACCGAGCGATCGGCGCTCCCCGGAACTCACTATGGAGTCTGAACTCGCCGACTGGTCAAACATACCAAGCGTCGTTGACCACAGCAATACAACAAACAACACCGAGCTAATTAAACGTGAATTGAATGCGATCACAATAAGCGGCGCTGTTCACGGTGGCTGCTGATCCGGAGTGGCGTCGGCGCCTTGGAGGGAGCGACGCCGCCATGACTGCCGCATGCCCCTGGCTCCGGCGGACTGGCCACGTCTCAGGATTACTAACCAGCACATACCTACCAGCCGACCTGGTGCCCCGACCGGTCACAGGATCCTGACCACTGAGCACTAACCAGCACATACCTACCAGCCGACCTGGTGCCCCGACCGGTCACAGGATCCTGAGCACTGAGCACTAACCAGCACATACCTACCAGCCGACCTGGTGCCCCGACCGGTCACAGAGTCCTGAGCACTGAGCACTAACCAGCACATACCTACCAGCCGACCTGGTGCCCCGACCGGTCACAGGATCCTGAGCACTGAGCACTAACCAGCACATACCTACCAGCCGACCTGGTGCCCCGACCGGTCACAGAGTCCTGAGCACTGAGCACTAGCCAGCACATACCTACCAGCCGACCTGGTGCCCCGACCGGTCACAGGATCCTGAGCACTGAGCACTAACCAGCACATACCTACCAGCCGACCTGGTGCCCCGACCGGTCACAGGATCCTGACCACTGAGCGCTAACCAGCACATACCTACCAGCCGATCTGGTGCCCCGACCGGTCACAGAATCCTGACCACTGAGCACTAACCAGCACATACCTACCAGCCGACCTGGTGCCCCGACCGGTCACAGGATCCTGAGCACTGAGCACTAACCAGCACATACCTACCAGCCGACCTGGTGCCCCGACCGGTCACAGGATCCTGAGCACTGAGCACAAACCAGCACATACCTACCAGCCGACCTGGTGCCCCGACCGGTCACGGGATCCTGACCACTGAGCACTAACCAGCACATACCTACCAGCCGACCTGGTGCCCCGACCGGTCACAGAGTCCTGACCACTGAGCACTAACTAGCACATACCTACCAGCCGACCTGGTGCCCCGACCGGTCACAGAATCCTGACCACTGAGCACTAACCAGTACATACCTACCAGCCGACCTGGTGCCCCGACCGGTCACAGGATCCTGAGCACTGAGAACAAACCAGCACATACCTACCAGCCGACCTGGTGCCCCGACCGGTCACGGGATCCTGACCACTGAGCACTAACCAGCACATACCTACCAGCCGACCTGGTGCCCCGACCGGTCACAGAATCCTGACCACTGAGCACTAACCAGCACATACCTACCAGCCGACCTGGTGCCCCGACCGGTCACAGGATCCTGACCACTGAGCACTAACCAGCACATACCTACCAGCCGACCTGGTGCCCCGACCGGTCACAGGATCCTGACCACTGAGCACTAACCAGCACATACCTACCAGCCGACCTGGTGCCCCGACCGGTCACAGAGTCCTGAGCACTGAGCACTAACCAGCACATACCTACCAGCCGACCTGGTGCCCCGACCGGTCACAGAGTCCTGAGCACTGAGCACTAACCAGCACATGCCTACCAGCCGACCTGGTGCCCCGACCGGTCACAGGATCCTGACCACTGAGCACTAACCAGCACATACCTACCAGCCGACCTGGTGCCCCGACCGGTCACAGGATCCTGACCACTGAGCACTAACCAGCACATACCTACCAGCCAACCTGGTGCCCCGACCGGTCACAGGATCCTGACCACTGAGCACTAACCAGCACATACCTACCAGCCGACCTGGTGCCCCGACCGGTCACAGGATCCTGAGCACTGAGCACTAACCAGCACATACCTACCAGCCGACCTGGTGCCCCGACCGGTCACAGAGTCCTGAGCACTGAGCACTAACCAGCACATACCTACCAGCCGACCTGGTGCCCCGACCGGTCACAGAGTCCTGAGCACTGAGCACTAACCAGCACATACCTACCAGCCGACCTGGTGTGCCGACCGGTCACAGGATCCTGACCACTGAGCACTAACCAGCACATACCTACCAGCCGACCTGGTGTCCCGACCGGTCACAGAGTCCTGAGCACTGAGCACTAACCAGCACATACCTACCAGCCGACCTGGTGCCCCGACCGGTCACAGGATCCTGACCACTGAGCACTAACCAGCACATACCTACCAGCCGACTTGGTGCCCCGACCGGTCACAGAGTCCTGAGCACTGCTGTGTGCTACACTGTTTCACTGTCGCTTACTCTGGAAATGCAACTGGATGATGATGATGATGATGATTTGGGGCTTAAGGGCGTTGCAACTGCTGCGTTATTTGGCGCCCGAAATGCAACTGGAGCTTCAAATTTGTCTACTTCCCTCTGTTGTATTTATATTGAGAATATTATGCGCCCAGTTAAATCACAGCATTTAAAGACGCCCAGCCGTATACTGAGCGCTCTGATAGGATGATAAACTGGCACCGTACTTTTACAAATTTATATTCTTATCGATTTCGTTGTTTAGGATGTTTTTTTTGTATGATGTTTCCACGCACAAGCTCGAGATTATCTCGTATTTGTTCACATGGAATTGCAGCATTCGCCGATTATGTCACCTTCCATGATGTGATATTCTACAGGACATGCGGTTAGGACACGACATTTGCTACAAATTATGTACGTTAGTACGCTCTGACTTCTGTACGTTCTGTACCATAGCATCGCATGTAAATATTTCATTAAGTGTTTTTCTTCACATTTTGCACATGTCTACGTAATACGCCATGTAGGGGAAGATTTCCATCCCTGTTCCATCTACGGTCTTACCGTCAGGCCATCATCAATTCGCCCTGCTGCCGCTGGCGTTCATATATGCGCAGCGGCGCTCGGCTTCTTACAGCAAAAGGCGGCGATCTCTAATGACCGGCTCTCTGGGCCGACTCGGCCCCAGTATCGGGCCCTCGGGCACAGCTAACAACGTCGCAGGGCCGGACCGACGGAACGACCGCGATGCACGATCAAAGCCACAGACAGACACGTGGGAAAACAGACGATTCTTTCTGCGGCACGTGCTATAACCCGCTCGAGCACTGCTTAATTGGCCGCGTACGGGTTCTCTTGTTCTCTTTGTCGGCGCTGACGCGATGTGAAATGGCATCGATTGGGAGCAGACGGGAGCACTGGAAGCAGACAGCAGCGGTGGGGGTCAACGGGAGCAGTTGGGGGCACAGCGGGACGGAGCGGCTCTCGGATGGGGAGTGCAGTTATAGGAACCTAGCAGACACCAGAGCAGTGTTTATCCCGTGATGATCGCAGTGACATACAAGATGACTTTCGATCTGTCTCCCGGCATAGGAGCCTAGCAGACACCAGAGCAGTGTTTATCCCGTGAGGATCGCAGTGACATACAAGATCACTTTCGATCTGTCTCCCGGCATAGGAGCCTAGCAGACACCAGAGCAGTGTTTATCCCGTGAGGATCGCAGTGGCATACAAGATGACTTTCGATCTGTCTCCCGGCATAGGAGCCTAGCAGACACCAGAGCAGTGTTTATCCCGTGATGATCGCAGTGACATACAAGGTGACTTTCGATCTGTCTCCCGGCATAGGAGCCTAGCAGACACCAGAGCAGTGTTTATCCCGTGATGATCGCAGTGACATACAAGATGACTTTCGATCCTTTGAAATCTGTTGTTTGAAAGAGGTTTGATGTCAACTTTTGAAGAGTTCCCTGCAATCAAACTCTTGTTAAAATATGATAATTTGAGAGTATATTATGATAATGAAGGGATTCTTTTGATCCACAACGGACGTAAATGACTGTGTGAGATGACAATACATTGCGGGATTGTGTCTTAAACAATACAAAACTACTTGAATAATTGTCAGCCAAGGCAATTGGTCAAGCCGTTCATATTGTTCCTTCGCCACTCTCGTACATGTATATTATTTCGTTCTGGCGCCAGGCTAACCAACACCACCCAGTCACAGCCGAGGTGGGGGGGGGGGGTCATGGGGTCATGACATGGGGTCACCCATCACCGTTTTGCAGGCGTCTTCACACCTCATCAGAGTGAGAGCCCATCGTTCGGCGCTGTATCCCACCCCCACCCTGGCTGCGTCATCTGCAGTCGCTGTCTCATTGTCCTGGCCGTCCGACCCGGGCCCCACCGCCAGGGTGGCCCGTATCCGACCCGTCATCCTAACCTCACAGCCCTCCTCACTCCTCCGCAGCCCGCCGCCCGCCGCCCGCCGCCCGCCGCCCGCCGCCGCACAGTGGGCCCTGGCAGCCTCAAATGCACTGGAAATTCAGGTTTGTCGACTTTTTGAAATTGCAAGTATTTATGTTTTCTTAGACTTATAATTGACCAAAGCACACGATGTAGTCATGCTTTTTCTACAGTGAAGTGGAGATAAAGGCCGGTAATGTGCCTCCAAAGTCAATCATTTTCAGGAATAGCCCTGTATGTGTCTTTCGTGCAGAATGCTGCCATGATGTTTGGTCATCATTTTTGGGGGAACAGATACGCCATTTCACGTAACTCCTATGAGTTTAGTACAACAGAGTATTGTTATCATGTTGATACAAACAATTTAGGGATTGCTACATTTGATTTGGACATCTGCAAGATGCTAGCAACCATCTACGAGAACGTGATAATAAGAACATTGTTATCTCTTCATTTAAAGTTTATAAAATTTATTAACCGAACACATCCACGAAATGTATACCGATACATCCTCAAACATTGTGCTTTCAGCCCCTATTCACAGTTTTTGCTACTTCTGCTAGTTTCTGAGATATCAGCCATTTAGTTGCCTGATGCCAGGAGCGATTTTGACCTTTACGCTCAGAACCGTACCGTCTGCCGCGAGATGACCCGGGACAGGCCTCACTGAGGTCGCCCCGGGCTAAGAGTGGCCGGGACAGGCCTCACTGAGGTCGCCCCCGGGCTAAGAGTGGCCGGGACAGGCCTCACTGAGGCCGCCCCCGGGCTAAGAGTGGCCGGGACAGGCCTCACTGAGGCCGCCCCCGGCTAAGAGTGGCCGGGACAGGCCTCACTGAGGTCGCCCCCGGGCTAAGAGTGGCCGGGACAGGCCTCACTGAGGTCGCCCCCGGGCTAAGAGTGGCCGGGACAGGCCTCACTGAGGCCGCCCCCGGCTAAGAGTGGCCGGGACAGGCCTCACTGAGGTCGCCCCCGGGCTAAGAGTGGCCGGGACAGGCCTCACTGAGGTCGCCCCCGGCTAAGAGTGGCCGGGACAGGCCTCACTGAGGTCGCCCCCGGCTAAGAGTGGCCGGGACAGGCCTCACTGAGGCCGCCCCCGGCTAAGAGTGGCCGGGACAGGCCTCACTGAGGTCGCCCCCGGGCTAAGAGTGGCCGGGACAGGTCTCACTGAGGTCGCCCCCGGCTAAGAGTGGCCGGGACAGGTCTCACTGAGGTCGCCCCCGGGCTAAGAGTGGCATTATCCGGTTACGTAACGGGACAGGCGAAGGAAACCATGATTTAACTCTTTTATTGTTGTTGAGTGTGCATAATGTATTGCATGTGTACATGAGACAGCAACAACTTGCCTTGCATGTATGTTTCGTCCACCATCAGGTATTGGCTCGCGTATATTGCACTTGTTTTCTTAGCTTTGTTCTGTTATTGATACCGACAGGTATGGGTCGTTTTGTTTATGTCGCTATTAGTTGATGGAACACAGTGAGACCTTGACCTCCGTGAGTGTTAGACATGATTTCGCGGCGTCAGTTATCCGATTTTGTCCGCAGACATGGTGGTGTGACGAAAGTGAAAGACGACGATATCGTGAGGTTTATTGAAATAACGCTTAGCAAAAACAACAACAAAACAATGAACAATATTGTATTGCATATTTTAAGTTAAAAGCATAAGAAATGACTCACTACACTTAGCAATTTATGTTAATATTCATATTGACATATATACAAACAGTCAACTCCTCATATTAATTTATTAATGACCAAGACGCGTTTCTATAACTTCTTCAGTTGGTCATTAAAAATAGGACTTACTTAATAGGACTTATTAGCAATTTATTATTAAGATCATATTGTGTCAGGTCAGTCAGACCAGGCTAGCAGATCAGCGAGTTCCGTCACATGGATGAATATATGGGCTTTCTGCGTCATTGCCAAGCTATTTTCGGTGTTTGATTAAAGGGATTATACGGGTTTCCGTCCTGAAAGTAAATGCACTCTTTTGCAGTTGTATGAGCTTTAAACACGTTTAAGACATATAACAGGGACCTCAATGCTCATTTAGTCCATTATTTCAGAAATTATCAGCGTTAAAACTTGGGCGTTTTTCGAGACTAGTATCAGATAACGAGTACTTGATCGGCACTACTGTCCATCACTTTTATCTTAAGATCAATTTTTAGAGTTTTTAATTATCTGCAAGTCCTACACTGGATCACTAAATTATTATGCAATTCAAAACTGACGGGACTTTGTATTACTACACACTGTTCGTTGAGGTTTTGTGTTGTTGTGGTTTTCTTTTCTCTGGCCTTTAGCGTTGATAATTTGGTGGTGGCGTATTCATTTTTTGCCATGGAAATTCATGAAACGTATATAATTTTATGGTAAAACTAGGTAACTGCTGCTGTTGTTGGAACAAAACAAGTTTATTTTCTTTCAAATATTGCTTATTTTACCGGGAATATGCCATACGTGAGGTGTTTTTATTAGCATAAAAGAGATGACTGGATCTGCCTCAGCCGGTCCTGTAGAAAATACGCGGTGGCATCACCGCGCACTTTGCAATGTTCTTACGTGCAGAAGAGGTAATTTCCAGAAAAAAATGTGGCTACCGTGGGACTTCTACCGCCTTTATAAGTACGTTTTACTATGTAACTCAATTATTCTGGGAAAAACCCGTATAATCCCTTTAAATATTGCTTCAGCATGACTAATTAAGTACTCTAAAAAAGGTTGCTGGCATCGCCATTGCGCACTTTTAATAGCATTAACATCTAATGCTGATTATCTCTTTCAGGTTATTTATTTCTGTCAGATTATCTCTTTCAGCTCCTTCAGCTTTGACCAGAGGATTTGGGAAAGGGCATTGTAAGTCAGGCTAACTTTATTTCCACAAAATTTGCCTCACTTGTTAGCCCACTGACTACGCCCTTGTCAGCATTTTAGAATCAACAAGTATTCCTGTGGTAGATTACGTCACAGCAGATCGTTTAAGCCCACACTTACGTCTCTATGACAAATACTTTGTGAGATCTTAGTGGGGTCAACTTGCACCCCGCCCCTGGATAATTTCCATGAAAAAAACAGGAACAGGTCTGAGTAAAAATTAATTGCACCGATACGCTTTCCCATGTCCTAATACCCCCGGGGTCTTCGTTTTTATAATCCCGAGACCAATATCTTAGCCACAAATAACATCTCTAGCGCTTATGGCGGCCGGCTGGCCCAGTGTGCGCCGCCTCCCGCCGCCGCCCGCCGGCTCGTGGCCGCACGAGCTGACGCGCCACACCGCGCCACATCACACCTCCATTATGCCAGATGACGCCGAGAAACGACTGTCGACTGTTTGTCGGGCCGGCAGCGTCATTAGGGATACCTTGTTCGCGTTCGGCCGACGAACAAGCCTATCTCGCGGCCGGGGAGTGAGACGGCGTCCGTTAAACCTCGCTTAGCTGGTCATTAGCGGAGGCAGTAGAGCGGGGCACGTGTCGGCTGCAGCCTCTCAGCGGCGCACTGCAGCGCGTGCCAGCGATGCCGTGTCACGATATGCCGCGATACGCCGCGGTCAGAGCGCCATATCGTGCCCACTGCGCCGATATCGTGCTCAGGACGCCGATATCTCGCGGTCAAACCGGCGAGATCGCGCGGTTAAAGAGGCGCCGCTCGCGGGCTGATGGCGATGTGGCGAGAGGGTTAATCAGGGGGCGTATTCAGTCGTGCGGGAGAGGTGCGGGGAGAGGACGGTTTCCGGCTCAGCGCGGCAGATCCAGAGGCAGATCCAGAGGCTGGTGGCGGCGGCGGGCGGCGGCGGAGGATCAGAGAGGCTCAGTTCAAACAGCCCGACACTCGATAGGCATAATTGTGTGAGGCTGGAATGTGTGCGGAGCTTAATCGGGGCTCGCTAACTGGCGTCTTCATTTGCTTGTCTCGGACGTGAGCTTCATATTGTGAAAGCTGCGGAGGGATGTTTAATCAAAGGACACTGTCCACTCGTTTCTATTAATGTCTAATAACCTATACGCTTGTGCATTACGGTGTCATCCACAAGTAGTTGTAATATATCCTCTAAACACAAACTATTATAGACGACCCCACGTTTTTGTGCTGTCTCGTGTGTCCCAACTCCCATCCATTAAAATGGTTATCATTAACGGACACCACATGACTTTCGTTATCAAAGACTACATCTTTGATAACTACAAACGGTAGGCAAAGAACCTCCACCTGTGTCCGTAACGAATAACTGCATTTCGGAGCATAATCATCGTCGTGAGCCTTCGCTTCCGAAGCCTTTGATCACTGTTTGACTTTGATCAGTATATCCCCAATCATTCGTGTCATTCTGAGCTCTTCTTGGACCATTGTCTGATATTTGAAGCGGCTTGGACTCATTGACGCGACTAACGGAGGCATTTCTGTGTCTGGCGAGTTCTGTTGGTCACCAGGACCGGAAGTACGATTGTTCCTGTGGGTTCGTCCATCTAGGTGGGCTGCCCAGACCCGCTCTCCGCAGCGCCGGCGCCGTCGGTCCATCACTATCCGCTCAACTCAACCGGAAACCC
Organism: Chirona hameri; assembly: GCA_036785665.1. NCBI lineage: Eukaryota > Metazoa > Arthropoda > Thecostraca > Balanomorpha > Balanidae > Chirona > Chirona hameri. Next base: position 52,489 of record JAXIVJ010005348.1, on the reverse strand, counting down.
ACTGATCACCCTGTACTCAACTCTTCCTTTCTTTATATGGGGTTTATTGTTCACATGATTCAAATTGCATGGGTGGATGAACAGTTATGAAGACTGTTTGTGCCGCTATTCCACGTTGACAGAGGTGCCGAAGATATGCGTCTTTAGTACTTGTCAATCTCAGCGTCATGAAGCGTATCTGTGCGATGTCCATTCCAGTCCTCTGGGAAGTACCCAGACTGTCTGGGTGGGCGACGGGGAGGGGTGAGAACACCGACCTCCGTCCGGGGTCGATTGTGGCCCGCCCCCACCCGCGCCCCTGCCCCCGCCCCCGCCGCGGCCGTCCCGCGGCGGGCCGTGTGGGGCCGCCAGGAGTCATCGTGATGACGCAAAACGAGCGGTGTCATCAATCCTCATCGGTGGAGCGCGGCGACCGCCCGCTGACCGCCTGCGCCAGCCTCGCCGCCTGTGGTCCGCGTGCGCCGTGACCGCCGCCACCACCGCCGAGACCGCCCTCATCACCGAGTTATGATTCTGACGAGTCGGCACCGCCTCCACCTCCACCGCCGTGAGCCGCCCTCCTTATCATCAAACTGTGGTCCTGACGAGTCGGCACCGCCTCCAGACCGCTGCTGCCGTTCCCACGAGCACGCGCGGCCGCCGCCGGAACGGCCGCCGGCAGCAGATAGTGCCGCGCGTCCCGGCCGCGCCGCTGACGTCTCATTTCCGAGCGGCGCCGACGCATCGCGGCGATCGCGGCGCGTCTGGGAGGATCGCGGCGCGGCGGCAGCGGCCGACGCACGCCGCTCAGCGCGCCGGCCATGTGGAAAAGCATCACAATATTTTCGCCGGCGCCGGTGACGCCGAGGCCCGCGCCAAATCCGCGGCCGCGCGACTTTTTGTGCGCGCAAAAAGACGGCGAAAAAGGCGCGCGCCTCCTGGCCCGCTCTCACGTCCGAACGAATTCCTTTTTCACAAATGTAATCATGAAACGGCACGCGAATGAGCCACGCGCGGATGGTGATTGGAGATGACTGAGCCGCGGCGCTGGTTCATTCAGTCTCGACACCACGGGGATGCCGGTGAAGGTGGAGAATATAACACAACTTGCTGCGAAACGTTATCGATATATATATATGTTGATAAGGGCATGATAATTACAAACTTGCGAAGATGTCGTGGCAGCTCGATTTCTTTTGGAAGTATACGTTTCATAGGATACTGTCTGGGGGTTAGTTTGAACTGCAGAAATACACTGATGGCGATACCTCGTCGGCACAGGAATTTGTTAACAAATACGTCAGCTTAAAGGGATATTAGCACCTCCGGAGGATTTATAAAAAGCAACTTAAATGAATGGTGGGGATCAACAATCGTGTATCCTCAAGCTCAAACTTGCTCCTGCAGCACCTAGCGTAGGGTATCGGATTTTTTTTTGCAGACTCCAAAACGTTGGTCCCAGCTGTGCTCAGTACTAGATTCATGATGGCCGCTCTCATCCAGTTTGACTGTGAAATTGGCGCCCGCCCAAAGCCGAAGCGTCCGAATTCGCCGAGACTTGACCTTGAAAGTCTATCTGTGTTATAAGGTATTGGTCACAAATCTCCTACGTCCCCAAAGTCGAGCCATAGCCATTCTTGCTGTTTTATTTATGTTTTATTATGAAAGAGGCTCTGGTTGTTGAAAATATAATTAACTGTAACGCATTTTAATTTTAAAGTGCACTGGCGGAATGGTGATGTTGAGTTTGCAACATTCAAAAGCAAATCATAGTCCGCAAAGAAGTAATTCTAAATAATGATGAGGCGACTAAAATTGTACGAATGTGTGCCAATCATGAGTCGTGCAAATTTATTTTTTGATCTAATGGGGGGAGTTTCGGGAACCAAATTTTTGCAGGTGAAATCGGACACGCTTAATCTACCGATACACACCAAAAACTCCATATTGGCCTGCGAGGTGGCAATATCCCTTTAACGACGAAGCCGCGGGATTTATATCAGCCAAGTTACAATTTGTGCTGCTCACGAGATCTGTAACACATACGTAAGCCGCTACGAGTAAATGTTACTGTAACAGTTTCGGCAGATGGGCGCCATATAGCCTTGTAGCTGTGGTGCCCTTAAACCCAAATCAGCATCAACAGCAGAGGTGAAAAAAACCTCAAGCTGTCACCGACGCGAGCGAAAGCTGTCCTATTCTCGATAACATAATTTATCGTCCGGTTTTTGCGATTGCTTATCTGGATTTAACGGAAATACAACATAAATCAGCAACAATGCAAGTAAACGCAAAGTATTTAGCATACACCACGATCTTTTTCCAAATCGTCTTGCGAATACTTCTAACAGCGGACATCTTTCCAAATGATATATATTGCTTGAATCAGAACTCTCAACGCCAAGACACTTGACTTTTTCACAACAGTCGAACAAGTTGAGCACTAAAATGCACATTTCAGGTTAAAACAAAATAATTTGTAGGCTGCTCTTCCCTCTAGCATTTCAGCTCGCTCGGCGATAAGCCCGACAGCCACCAGTGCACTGCTATGGTAACCGATAACGCGGCAAAAAGTTCTGGAGCACCCAGCACTGCTAAGAAATCATTAATCATTCGCAATAATGAATGCAGACGTTTTCCAAAAGAAATTGATATCGACACTAAATTGTATAGATGCGTTACGTAATTAAGAAAGGCCTAAAGGCTGGCAACAATTCCAGCTCACGCAGACAAGGTAGCACGAAAAGATACATATATACAGTGGGTATACAAAATACTTATTTCTACACAGCTTTGGTGATTCTAATCAGCGACTTCCGACGAGTGCTCAGCGATCTAACCTACTAAACCCCGTGGCGGACCTTTTCCCTAAAAACGTATCACAAAAGGGAGAACGTACAGTTTGTCACACACCATATTTACAACACATCCTATGCTCATTTGTATAGCGAGGCTTTCGCTGAGGGGGTGTTCTTGTGCCGTGTGATTACGGCACCAGCCACGGTTTGGTGAGGCCCCGTCATGTGCCTGACAAAGTTAAAGCCAGACTGGCGTTGGACGGCCCGGATCAAGCCATCCGCTTTACAGAGTTCGGGACCATTCCATCTCACCACCAGCTCACGCGCGGCGTTAGAGTGGTCGAGCTGGCGATGCACACCGAACACCTCCTGTACGGCACTGGCCATACTCTCCACAACGGTCTCTGTTGGACTGATGAGCCACAGCCGCACTACTAGCTCAACATACGGCCGCAGGTTGCTAACAGAATCACAGTTCTGCCACAACAGCTTGAGAAGCTGCTGGTTGCAGCCAGTAGCGCAGCGGGGCTCATGCAACACCGTGTGTGCCGCGAGGACGCCTTCACGCGGGACGTGGCACGACTGTGGCACCAGGTGACGGGCTACAAGACGGTGGATGGCTCCCACCGCGACGTCAACGGTACCGTGTGTGGTGTCCCGGATGCGCTGTAAGTCAGCCACTGACTTGACGTCGCCCATGGAGTCCATCACACGCTGGTTGTCCGTCCCCATGTTGGAGCCCGCCGCGTTCAGTCCACCTCTCCGGTGCCTCAGCTCCGCGGCCATCTTCCGACTGAAGGCCGCAGCATCCCTGCACTGTAAACGAGAAACAGGGATACAAATAAGTGGGCTAAGTTTATAAGTATTTAAAGCGCTGAGTTTTGGGTTCGCAACGTCGGAGTCTTAAAATATGCTAGCAGGCACTGCGAGTCTGAGTATGTTTTTCCTCAGCTCGATAAAATCCGGACAAACTACCGATGTTTTGACATGAGCACCGAATGTTTTAACCCCCTAATGAATACTAACATTTTTGTGAGTCACACTTACCACATCCTCGTCAAGAGGCTGGCATTTGGACAGTGCGGGCCAAATGGTGTCGATTTCGGCCAGGACGTGCATCTCGGCTATGGAGGGATTCCTCCGACTCTCCAGCGTGTTCGTCATCTTCTTGAGAGTCAGTATAGTGCTGCCGAAGTCCTTCATGCTCTCCCATGGCAAGCTTTGCACCCGCTGGAGTGACCGGCTTCCCTCCGCCACCACTCGGTAGATGTCCAGCAGCGCGTCAACTCGAGCCAAGAAGTTCTTGTCTGTGGAAACATTGGCATTGTGAATGACGATACCAATACGATTATTGTTGCACGATGAACGAATAGCACAGAGTTTAACACCTAGTAATTGACGGACATGTCAGATATGAGCAGAAACATATCAGTTGTCTGATCAGGTAAAACCGGCAAAATAAGGCGCATTATGTTTAGTTTTCACACAAAAACTAGACCTATATTGAAACATGTTGACTGTTACCAACAAACACAAAACAATATGTCAGTGAGTTCAACTTACTTTTCAGAGCTTTCAGCTCTTCTAGTAGTTCGCTGACGACGTTCCTTCTGGTCTCTGCCTTGATCTGTTGTTGCAGCGCGTACGTCATCGCCGAGACGTTGGTAGTGAACGTGCGTATGACGTCAGCCGCGTAAGGGGCGAATCTGGTCTCCGACCAGAGTCTGGGTCTCAGCACGCGACAGCCGAGGTCACTGCCAGCATCAAGCAGCCTCTCCAGTCCGGCGCCGAGGGAGAAACGCTTCGTGATGCGGGTGATGGAGCCAACCGTTTCATTGACCCACCTGCATGAGGACGCGCTGCGAGCGTCCTGATCCGCCAGGTTGAGCAGGTGCGCACCGTCCCATATGCACGGGACGCATGCTGGGGAGGACGAGCCGACGCTCATCACTTTCAGCAATTTGGTCGGCACACTATTGTGGTGGACCTGGCCGTCCGCCGCGATGGCCGAGAGCTGCTCGGGTCGGGTGATGCCGAGCGAGGCGATCGTGCCGCGGAGCTGCTGAGCATGACCGTCACCGTCACGATGTTTTACTACTGGTGCCCCCACCACGAAACTTTGGATCATGCTCCCTACAGGAGCCTCGGGAACAACTGTGGTGATGGCCGTTATGTCGAGCGTCCTCTTGTTGACGGTGGCCTTGTCGGCCGACAACGCGACGCACGGCTGCTTCTGCACGTGCTCCGTCAGGCTCGTCAGCACTTGGCGGTGAAATGTTTCGCGCGCCTGGGTCATAAACGCCTTGGAGTGGTTGATGTTTCCCATGTTCAGTCCATTGATGTGTTGAAGGACGATTAGCTCCTCAAACGCAGTTTGAGAGAGAGATTTGGTCAGCACGTAGTAGGCCGTCCTCAACACTCGAAGAGCGACATTTCCAGCCTCTTTGGAACGAACAGCAGACTGCTCTTCTCTCCGCTTCGCTGCCTCCTCAGCCCTGGCGTGTCGCTCACTGGTGAAGTGTCGCTTCACGGTGTCCTTCATTGACCTGAAGGCCGCAGTCAGGTTCTCCGTGTACGAGAACGACGCTTTAGTACAGTCGTAGGTGAAGATGCCTACGGCATTCTGCGACTTTCCGTCAGCTGTTGCCACATCACCTTTGACGCATGCTGAACAGTGTAGGAAGTCGCCGTTTTCCGAGGTGAGCAGCAGACCTCCACAGGCCGCCCGTAGCTCTGCGATGCTGCGAGCGGACCTGAACACACCCTCGTTCACGGTGCCCGGCCGTGCGTCAGCTGGACGCTCTGGACGTCCGACGCTGTCGAAGAGCATCAGCACCTTGGAGACTGCCATCTCCAGCGTAGCCATTCTCGATGACAGGCCACTGAGGTGATGAGGATGTGATGTACCTGTGACACAACACAAAGCATACATTATACTTCTGTATAATAAGCTTGCCTTGGGCAGACTTGTGAATGATTCTGATTGAATCATTCTTCATTGAATCATTCATATTTCACATGAATCATTTATGGATTGATTCACCTCCTTATGAATGATTTAATGGATCATTGATTGAATCATTCACACAAAGACAATAGGGTGATTACATCATTCATAACACAATTAATATTCTTCTTCTTTCGGGGGGGGGGGGACAGCAGAAACTATACAAACGATAGCCCACCCTCATAATGGGTGGGAAACTGAGTCAACACATGTCAATATCACTTTCAGCACCTTCATTTGGTCTGTAAACACCTTCATTCCGAATATATGCACTGTTATTTGCACTTCCGCATTTATAATTATTGTAATTGAATCAGTCATGAATGATTCAATCATTCATTGAATGCATCATTCATGATTGATTCATGTAAGCCTGTGAATCACTGTGAATCATTCACTAGTGGTAATGTTGAGTGATTTAATAATGATTGAATCATTCATATTTGCTGGTGAATCATGATTTAATCATTCATATTTTTTTTAATCATTCACAAGTCTGGCTTTGGGACATTGCCCATACCTACCCTAAAGTTCTGAACTAGAATGAAACAATATGGCCTCAAGACTTTGGATTCACTCTGGAGCATATAAATGAACATGCCATTTGAATAGTACCAAAGGTATAAAACAATGTACTAATTGAGTGTGTGCATAATGGTTGGCAAAGTTGCTCTTTTTGCTGGTATGCATTTTGCAGTTGTACTCTTTTGTATTCTGGGCTTAGGGTCTCCAGAGCATGATCCAGTTGGGTGAATTGAATCAAATATTATTATTAATCATATTTGATTTAATTATATTTATATTACTTTTCAAAGAGTACACAAATTCAAAAGAGTACAAAAAAGAGTACAAAATGTATACCAGGAAACAGCAACTTTGCCAACCATGATTGATCCCAAGTACAGCTAATGCAAAAGCAGAACAACTTTGCAATAGGCAGGACTGTGCTACAAGGTATTTCCCAAAAACATCTACATATAAATGTAAATATATGTTTATCTCAGCCTCTAAGTATCTACAGCCTGCCTGTTGATGGTTTAAAATAGGAGCATTACAAGTCAAGGACAAATTAAGGCTCAAATGCAAGACCTGAATATGGCAATAGTGGTTCACAATATCCATTTTGAGTTATAGATGGAATTTTCTTCCATATTGTCAATGGATATTGCAGCAAATGCTTACCTGCAGAAGTGTCCCCAAGCAGTAAAAGAACCTTGTTGATGGACTTTTCTAGAGCAGTCACACGCTCCAACAGGCTCTTTGCTGGCTCTTGGCTGGATGCTCCTGAAATATATAAGGACATTCAAAACCTATCTTTGATAATTTGGTGACAAGCCCCATTTCTAGTTGTACCTATTTCTTATGAACATTTGGCAGTTGGGGGGGGGGGGGGTTGCATACAAGATAGCACAGCTACCTAAGATTAGATAATAACAGTCAACCAGCTCTCCCTGAAATGAGTGTGGGTGGGCATTCTCATTTCTGAATAATGAGGTACAAGGCAGATACACACTATTATCTTCACTGCATTTGGGGCACACAACATTGTAATGCTGACTCAAATATAATCTATTGATATTCTTGAAGTTATTTTAAAAAATGGATTTAGTTTAACAAAATGTGATTTATATTGTGTGCACTGAGGATTGGACAATGGACATTCATTACGTTTTACAGCAATGAAGATTAAATAAACATGAGCAGTTAAACATGAAGTACCATTTAAATAAAAATACTTATTATGCATGGGCTAGCAAACCATCCTACTAGAAATTAAACAGCATCTGCACAGGATAAGACAATTTATATTTGCCATATACCATTTTGTTGTAACTAACCTGGATCATCCTCAACCTCCTCCATGCTGACTGGCATAATCATGGGGCCGGCCTCATTGGAGCTAGGCTCTGGAGCAGATCCTGAGGATCTAGGCTCTGGTGCAGATCTTGCGGAGCTAGGCTCTGGTGTGGATCCTATGGAGCTAGGTTCTGGTGCAGATCCTGTGGGATAAATGATAATGTTACCGTAGATGTTCATAACTCACTTTACTATCAGGACTGATTCATGCAGTCATTTTGCATTTTAAATAAAATATTTAGGCACATGACAAACAAACAATTTGACATTGTCGTATAATGATCAACAAAATATCTTCCTCAAAACTGTCATGTTAGAGATGACAGAATTATGGCATGCACCTATACTTATCAACTGCTTGTAATCCTGACAAATATTACAAACATACCTACATATCATTTGTCATACAGATTGGGCAAATTTGTTGAATTAGTACACCTGTCGAGATCATGGATTCATCACACCATAGCTAAGATGTGCATTACATTCAGCACACCACAGATGTTCTTTAGGTTGGTGGGTCACAGATGACTGATGAACCCAGTCTAAAAGCAATTTTGTCTGGTGCATCTATATCTGTGATATTTCTCACACAAACAAGAGTTGAATACAGTTGGGCAAACTAGGTGCAGCGATCTAAAAATGGATCGATCCATTTTTAGATCGTTTATGCCCATATTTGGGCATGCGTGCAGACCTAAATTAAAACGCCAATATCGTATTTACCATGACATTAATGTATGCCAAACTTACACGAGCACCAAGGAAAAGCATGTAACTGTACCAAAAACATACAAATATATTCAAGATAAGAATATTTCTGCTCACATTTTACCATTTACCGCGATCTAAAAATTGATTTCGCGGAGCAAAAAATTACGGCGGCGATCCATTTTTGGATCGGCAAACAGCTGGCTAATCCAAATTTAGATCAGATTTAGATAATTATTAATTATTTTTTTACAATTTAATTTTATTTTATTTAATTACAATACCATTTAATTACAAAAATTAGATAATTTAGATTAGACCAAATGGTTTTTAAAAATATTATCTCAAATTGAAGTAAAACGTCAAACAAAAAAAAACAGTTTTTCAGTAATTTGTGGCGGCTGATATATTCGAAGCCATACCAGACAAAAGCTTACGCGTCCAATTACCGGTCGAACGGTTTTCGGTGGAGTGATACGTCGTCTTTCATCTCATGAAATAATATTGCCTATTCTTACATGTTAAGTGCCTATTCCTTGCGTTTGAAAATGTCCATGTCCGAAAAGCGATCTAATTTTGGATCGCATCTCCTTATATGGTCATAATTCGGCGATTTTTGTGACGTCACGATCTAAAAATGGATCGATCCATTTTTAGATCGCTGCACCTAGTTTGCCCAACTGAATAAGAGTATGAATCAATGCAGACAGGTCATCATAAAGCAGGCGTCGCAGGAGCTTCCATAGGTTGAATCTAGAGATTTTTATGACATGGAAGTGTAGGTTGTAGGTTGTAGGTTAGGTCAGGTTAGGTTAGGTTATCTTATCTCTAAAAAATAATCTAGATATTTTTTACGACATATGGAAGCTTCTGCGACGCCTGCTTTATGATTACCGACAAATGAACACAATCAGTGATATACCTGTTTGTTGGGTGTTTTTCATCTCATCTTGCGCTGGGACGTTCCACCTTGCCCACATACCCCCCACACCAAACGATGCGTTCTTGATGCGCATTACGCCACCATGCTTTCTTTCGTTGTGCCTCTTCATGTTCCGAAGCTCCGCTTCATGAATACAACCCCGGTGGCCGCATACTACCCTTTGCCTCGATGGAGCATTTGCTGTCACTTTACCCATGGTTGGAAAGGAAGCACAGCCTCTTTGGAATAAATTAAACGTCGAATTATTCCCTGCAGCTTGAGCTCTATCACACGACGCGACCAACGACCGTAATGCATTCGAATTACTTCCAGTAGAACATACATAAATTGCAGCTCTTCACCACTAGGTGTCGCTACGTCAGGGGTTTTAATTGCCTTTTCCTACATATATCTGATAAAACAAACATAGTTTTGTCATTGTTTTTACCTAATTCATTTCAAAATTTATTTCAATCTCAAAACAAAAACTAAAACTATGATTTAGATGGAAAATGCCACGACACCTAGCGATTTCTTTCTGCAATAAAAGTACACAATATGGTGTACTTTCAGCGGTTAACATCGGAACACCACGCCACAAACGCCGCACCATACACAGCTGATGGGCAGTCCTAGCGGTAAGCTTCCGACGCCTATGGGATTTTTACATGTGCAGGCAGTCCTAACGCTGGGAAACTGCTGTGGCGGCTGTCCTAAAGAGACACTGCTAGTAAATCAATAAATGGGGTTATGCTTATAAATTAAGTTAATGGGACAGCTTTGATGTTGGTAAGTTAGATTTAGAGAGGAATTAATAAAAATCTATTGAAATCAAAATTTGACAGCTGTCTCACTGACCCTTCAGCTGACACCTACGTGCGTAGGCGAGTCGCAGATTTTTTTCACCTCTGATCAACAGTTTCGGCAGATATGCCCACACTCTGCACATATGAATTTTCATCGTATGAATTTCGTCCGACGGTGATCGGCCCCACACGCGACATATCGATCAGTTCTGCCCTCAGCTCTCGACAGGAGAGACTGCATCCCGGCGGCCTCCCAGCTGTCCGAGCTGTGTGTGACACCATCAGCGGCAGTGTTTTCACCTACCCGCCTCCCTCACACATGGCATCCATAGCTCGGAATGCCACCTCCCTACCGCGCGCGCACCTGGGCCGCCCGCCGCCCCCGCCCCCGCCCCGCCCCGCCCCCGCCGCCGCCCGCCGCGACCTTATGATTATTTGCTCCGTTATTAGCGGGGGAGGTGGGAACAGGAATGCCGGCCCCGCCGCCGCCTGTCAGACGGCTAATGAAGAGATTCATGGACGCCACGCGTGTTTTTGTCGACCGAGATCGGCCAGTGATCCGGGCTCGCATCACGCCGCCCACCGGGGTACTGGCGGTGGGTACATGGGGTACATGCAGTCAGCGGATACCTGGGATACATGCAGTCAGCGGATACCTGGGGTACCGTCAGCGGATACCTGTGGTACAGTCAGCGGATACCTGGGGTGCAGTCAGCGGATACCTGGGGTACAGTCAGCGGATACCTGGGGTACCGTCAGGGGATACCTGGGGTACAGTCAGCGGATACATGGGGTACCGTCAGGGGATACCTGGGGTACAGTCAGGGGATACCTGGGGTACAGTCGGCGGATACCTGGGGTACCGTCACTGGACAGTGGACAGTGGTACGGGATCTGGTTGGTCACTGGTGTATCGTTGGGGGATACTGTCACGGGGTACAGAGACTGGTCAATGACACACGGTCAAGGTCATGGCACGAGGTCAAGTCACCATGACACAGGACAGCGTCATGGGTAGCGTTGGGTATGCGGGAGTTTAATTGACGGGGTAACTTCATAGGGTATTGTATTGTATTGTATTGTATAATAACGAACAATCCACACGAATGTGGTTTTTACAGTTCTGAGTCAAAAATGGATACACATGGGATAAGACATGACATAGTAAAACATGCGCACATATATACACATACGTCCACACCGAAATCGAAATAAAATCAGACATTTGCTGGCAGGAGTCGGCGCTTCAGCTGTCTTTTAAATTGTCTGACAGACATATCGTTGAACTCGCGTGGCAGCTCGTTCATGCCAAGCGCCGCGCGGTATAGTCCTGGGGTACATAGTACTAGGGTACATGGAACAATCCAAACGTGTCTTGCGCCGCCGTTTTTTGCATACCTGTTCGGAAATATATTACCCACATTATGTGCAATTCTTGACCTCGTGTCATCTCAGGTCAGGTCACAAGACCAGGTCACGTGATCCCACCTCCAAAAAGTTTGCGGTCGTACCGCAGTCACAGTTTGTGCCGATCAGTTTCAAACTTGCAGGATTTCATAAGGTCATAGGTACCTACATTTCGTTTATCTCAGATTTGTTTTTATATCGGTGACCTAAGGTCGGGTCAATTTCGGGACCTCCCCATTATAAGTAAATGGGGCAATATTAAAATGCTTCCTATTCCGAGGATACGCATGATATCAGTCTAATTAATTCTGCATCATTTTATTATAGGCCATTCTTGATGATCCAGTTGCAATTTTCGTTCAGTCACCACTACAGGGTCAGTCGAGGTTAGCTGAGGTCACCAACACTTGTGTGTCAATAACTCTCGACAGAATGAAGATAGAGACGTGAAACCGGTACCAATGTGTTTATCTCATCGAGACACGTCTCTCAATGTGCAACATGACCTATTTGGGTCAACACTTACCTTTACCTGAGGTCAAATTTCTAAGTTGATCTTAACTGGTCAACATTAATATAATTCGAAGCGCCTTGATGAGACGAACACGATGGTGTCAACATTATGGCCTCATCTCCATTAGGTAAATAGTTGTTGGCAAAAACAACTGTTTTGCCATAAATAGCCTTTTTACCTTTGATGACATCTGGAGCCTAAACTATTGACCTAAGGCCTATTTCACAAAGAAGTTAGTAATTACACATGTTTGCGATTACAAACGCAAGAAAATATTGCAAATCTCACAAAAAGACATTTCACAAACATTCACCACCTCTGAATTACCGATTGTAAAGAAAATTGTAAACACAAATGTTAGTACTGCAGAAACCTTGAAATCAAGCACGTTTGTATTAAAATTGATGCTAATTACAAATAATTTAATTGTTAACAAATTAATTTAACACATGTTTACATTGTGGTTTATTTTTGTATTCAAAATAAAATTAGTTATAAGGAAAATTATATTTTAATTTACATTTCATCGGAATGCAAACTCTGATCGTAAAAATACATCTTGGTAAGCAATTAGAGTAAACAGAATGTGGCCATTCACCGGGTGGCGGAGCATAACAACAGAACCAGGGGCGTCGCTACCGGGGGTCCGGGGGCCCCGGACCCTCCCCCACTTTTGAGCAGGCACCGAAGGCGCCCCCTCAAAAAGTGGGTCTGTTCTGGGGTTTGAGAGGGCGCCGGAGGCGCCCTCTAAACAAACAAAAAACAAACAAAAATAAAACCAAGGAGAAACTAAAAAAAGACACTAAAAATGCCCGCCGGCCAGTGGTGTACCGAGTATACGGTGATTCAGGGCATGACCTGATCCTATGGACCCGAGACACCCATGCAAAGCTGCCGCCCCTCCGATCAGTGACGGTGCACCTCCGGCCGGTGACGGCGCTCTTGCGGCCAGTGACGGCGCCCCCGGCCAGTGACGGCGCCCCCGGCCAGTGAGGGTGCCCCCTGTCGTAGACGGCGCGTCTACGACCCGTGACAGCGCCTCTCCGACCAACGACGGCGCCCCTCCGATCAGTGACGGCGCCCCTCCGGCCAGTGAAGACACCCCTCCGGCCAGTGACGGTGCATCTCCCGCCAGTGACGGTGCCTCTCCCGCCAGTGACCGCGCCCCTCCGGCGAGTGACGGCACTCCTCCGACAAGTGACTGCCCCTCTCCGGCCCGTGACGGCGCCCCTGGCCAGTGACGGCGCCCCTCCGGCTAGTGACGGGGGGGGGGGGGGGGGCTCTCCTTCCGCACGGGCGGAATCTCCTTCCGCACGGTGCGGAAGGAGAGGCTTGCAAAATTGTCGTCAATATTGCTGACGCCCATGTCGATCGGGTGGCGCCCCTCAAGGCAATGACTTGGTCCTTTGTGAATTTCTTCGCACGCCACTGCCGCCAGCATGTGTGTGCGCCCCTATGCCAATGAGGGCCTAAGCTCATGTGCGCCCATCTCCCAAAATGTGGCGCCCCCTTCATAACAGGTGTGATGGCGGCAAGATGCCTTCCGAGGGCGGCATAAAGCGCTCTGAGGGCGGCAAGATGCCTTCCTAGGGAGGCAAGATGTCTTCCAAGGGTGTCAAGATGTCTTCAAGGTGTCATTCTAAGGGCGGCATAATATGTTCTGAGCGCGTCAGGATGCATTATCTGAGGGCGGTAAGACGTCTTCTGAAGGCGGCATAATGCGCTCTAATGGCGGGAAAATGCCTTCCGAGGGCGGCATGATGTTTACCAAGGGCGACATAATGTGCTCTGAGGGTGGCACAATGCGCTCTGAGGGCGGCAATATGTTCCGAGGGCAGCATGGTACCTTCCAAGGGCGGCATAATGCACTCTGATGGCGGCAGAATGTCTTCCGAGGGCGGCAAGACGTCTTCTGAGGGCGGGATAATGCACTCTGAGGGCGGCAAGATGTCTTCCGAAGGCGGCATGATGTCTTCCAAGGGCGGCATAATGCGCTCTGAGGGCGGACAAATGCTTTCCGAGGGCGGCAAGATGTCTTCTGAGGGCGGCATGATGCCTTCCGAGGGCGGCATGATGCCTTCCGAGGTCGGCAAGATGTCTTCCGAGGCCTTCCGAGGGCGGCAAGACGTCTTCTGAGAGCGGCATAATGCGCTCTGGGGACGACAAGATGCCTTCAAACTTCTAAGGACGGCATGGTGCCTTTCGAGGGCGGCAAGATGTCTTTCGAGGGCGGCATGATGCCTTCCAAGGGCGACGAGATACCTTCCGGGGGCGGCATAATGCGTTGTGACTGTGCAGTCGGCGCCCCTGCATGCCTCGCGGGGGGGGGGGGCGAGTGCAGGTGTCGCCCCTCAAGTCGTGCACCCCTTTGTATCGGAAATGAGTCCCCTTTTGGCCTGGGGATGATGATCCCAACAGCTGTATCCCCCTCCCGAAATGTGTTTTCAGGTTGTGCGCCTGGGCCGATCCCTTTGATTATTCACCACTGTACCTGTCATGATGCACCGAAGCGATCGGTACCATTCTTATGTCTGTGCGATTTACCGTTTGCGAGTTATTGGTTGATGTTTCCTTTACTTTCTTGATAAGCTTTCCTTTAATTATTTGCTTCATTGTGAATTTTATTTACTACCCATACCTTCAGTGCTGTGAATATGTGGAGTGAAATGCATCGAGTGGTAGTCGATATGATCCGTTAACCCGCGCCCCGCTGGGGTCGACAGCCGAACGAGGCCCCGCCTGGGGGGAGGGGGGGTACATTTGACCTCCCTCGTATCTTTCGAACTAATGACCGGTGCTGGACGCACAAGGCGGCGATCGAAAGCTCTCAAGGAGACGAACATATTGCCTACCCGAAATTCTTAAAACATGGTCACATGTCAGGTCAGATCAGGTCAAAGGTCAAAATTGAGGATTTTTGAGTTTTTGGGCCATACTTTCCATCCAAAGCCTTAGATTGCGACTATTATCGCACAAGGTGCTCTCAAAGGTATAATGTAATGCATCTCCCGTATAAGCGAAAGTGAACTTTTAAGCAAAAGTCAAGGTCAATGTCCGGTCACAAAAGGTCACAGGTCTACGAAAGTCATGAGACACATGTATGGGTTATTTTACACGTAGAATTCGATAGTTGGTCATTTTCACAACCTGACCCCATATAATGGCCCTCAGGTCAAGGTCAGTTAACAACAAGGACAACATTTGAAATTGATTAATATAAATACAAAAGGCATGTTTCTAGACCAGTTTTGTCTCAGAAATACAGCGGTGGTATTTGTTTGTCTGTATCTAGTCAATAAAAGCAAAAACAAATGTAACTTGACAAAATGACGTCATGAGTTACTTATACTTCACAAAAGGTCACAGGTCCGGTCACAAAAGGTCACAGGTCTACGAAAGTCATGAGACACATGTATGGGTTATTTTACACGTAGAATTCGATAGTTGGTCATTTTCACAACCTGACCCCATATAATGGCCCTCAGGTCAAGGTCAGTTAACAACAAGGACAACATTTGAAATTGATTAATATAAATACAAAAGGCATGTTTCTAGACCAGTTTTGTCTCAGAAATACAGCGGTGGTATTTGTTTGTCTGTATCTAGTCAATAAAAGCAAAAACAAATGTAACTTGACAAAATGACGTCATGAGTTACTTATACTTAGGCAGCCATAGGTTAGTCAAAAATAAAGATTGAATTTTTTTTTGGGTATCGTGCATAGTTGGTTCGCTAACATATATTCCGGTTTGTTGAATATCTTCTTTTTTTTAATTATGGAAATGAAAAAAATAATGTTATTTTTATTTTTTTGGGTCAAAACACAAAATTTCGCAAATCAGAGATAACCATTTTTAAGAGAATGTCATTTCCGTTCTTTTGATTTTTTTTCAATTTGCATCAAATCTTGATTTTCTGCTCATAGTTTTCAAGTTATTGAGAAAATCCGGGAGGGGGTACAATTCCCCCCTCCCCCAGCGGAGCGCGGGTTAATTAAACTAGTCGCTCATTGGTCAGGAATATGTCCCATGTTGATGTGCAATGCGCAGTTCTTGCATGAACGTGCCGTTATGCGGTTGTATGTTTGAAGTTGTCAAAGCTGTATTTTTTCGATTTAAAACCAACAAAAAAATGAATTGCCCGCTGCGTAACGTCGACATTTATGTCGTCGATATAATTCGTCTATATGTAATTGTAACTCGTCGATGCATGTTTCACCACCATTGACCGGGCATTGCAAATGTCTTCCCATCAGCAATAACGCTGTTTCGCGACGCTTTGAAAAACAAAATCTGGCATAAAACCCATCCTCCCAATATGGAAGGATTGGTAGCAAGTTCACTTACTCTTTTTATGCAAAAGAGGGGCCGCAAAATTAAGCAAGTGAAATCTAGGAAGTTCATGGGATTTGCACCCTGTAAGCTTGTTTGTCTGTATCTAGTCAATAAAAGCAAAAAAATGTATCTTGACAAAATGACATCATGAGTTACTTATACTTAGGCAGCCATAAATTAGTCAAAAATAAAGAAAAATAAATAAATTTCAGTGCGTTCCCCGCACTGAAAGTGAAAAACAATGATCTTAGGAGAAAACTTGATGAAAACGGAAGTTGTTTTTCTCGAGTGATTGAATTTGAAGTTTGTATGTACACCTTGTTTTCAATGATGACAAAACAGCGCACCTGATGCAGCCCCGGTGACACTTAACCCGCGCCCCGCTGGGAGGGGGGGGGGGGGGCAGATTCTGAATTTTCTCAATAACTTGAAAACTATGATAGATAGCAACGCCAAAATTCCAGTACCTTATGCTGCATCAATTCTATGTTTTCTCACTAAATTCCAAATAAAATTGATGTAGCATTTTGGGAGATAATGACGTTGACGTCATATCATACCATTTTTGGTGGAAAAATGATAAATGTTTTTAACAATCGTAGAAAATAGAGTTTCGAAGCAAATTGAAGACAAAAACGTCAAAAGAAAGGAAATTAATTAACTTCCAAATAGCTATCTCGGATTCGCGAAATTTTGTGTTTTTGACCCCCCCCCAAATAAAAAACAACTTATTTTTTTCGGGAACAAAATCCACCAAATCATTTTTTTTTTAAATTTGACAAGTGAATTTCTTAAGCTCGAATACCAAAATAAGATGACCGGCCCAAATCCGCAGAGAAAATAAATGGGGGTATCTTTTAGACACAAAAAGATGCCCCCACGGAGAGAGGCTGGATCCGCCAGTGTGTTCGTCCCCCCCCCCCCCCCCCCAACCCCCAACCGAAAAATCGACACCGCTGCCAAGGAACACCACTGGCAAAGCAAAAAATCGTATGTTGCATGCGTATACTTTTTAATTCAAGAGGTCTGGTTATGATGTAAGCAGCTGGATGAACAAAAAACTAACTAGACTAATTAATTTTCGGTTTTGTATATTTGTTATTATTTTCCAAATAAACTTATTCATTCGAATACATATTCATGACTATGTTCAATTGAAAAATTGGTGTGTCTTTCGATTTAAACCACCCTTTTGTGGCAATCCCATATTGGTGATACCAAATGATTATTAATTCTTTTCAAAATAAATCCAATTGAGTATACACATGAATCTTATTGATATGTATTATGGTAGTGAACTGACAAACTTATCTGTTCATCCCGCTAACAAAATAACCACACGGCCTTCCATCCATGGCATTGGCGTTCTTCCACTGCATCCGATGTAATCATAACCGTGACATGATTCGGACAGGAAGTTCGCTTTCGACGCCGGTTGTATAACCAACCAATTAGTGATTGTACAAGTACATCTACTAATTGTAACAACAAGCCGGGCAACAAAACATTAAATCGCCCGGAATACAGCCCACACGACCGACAAACCTAAACACAATTCAGAATGACATACCCGAGCGCTGAGCCGTTCGCGGAAATAAAAGTACGCATTCAGTCCAACTTCTTGCTCGCGGCCCGAGCATAGCTCCGACTGCTGAAAACAGCCGATCCCTCCGCAGCTAATGATACAGATATTGTCTTACTGGAGTCGCCTCTGTTTTTGTCCGCGAGCCAGCGTGCAGAGACTGGGCAGAAACAATGGCGGCTGCGCGCCGCTGCCGTGTCGCTCCACCCCGCCCGGTCCGCGGCGGCGGGCAGCGCCGGGCGGCGGAGACGGCCGCCGCCGTGACGACCGCCGGCCTCTGCCGCCACATCCGGCCAATTACTGGGCCCTCAGCCGGCGGGGAGGAGTCGGCAGCCGCCGCCGCACTCTCTCGCAGCCGCCGGTAATTGTCGGGCTACGCCGCGCCGCGCCGGCGGCAGCTGGGACGACTTTGTCACGTGTTCGCCGTGATTAAAACCGCCAATGTGGCCCGCCATTGTAGAAAATGTCGATTGACTTTCGGCGGAATGCTGAGAATGAGGTTTTATTTCGACATCTTTCCATGCTTTGGTTGCTTTGTGTTTTATTTTGCTTATTTTTTGTTTCTTTAGAAGGGCTGTTTTTAGATATAAGATTGGATATGTTGTATAACTATTGTCAAGTTTAACAGGAAAATTGTGATACTCAAAACGTAGACAGCACAGGCAGAAAACGAGTAGGGTGAATAAATCAAGATTATAGTTATGCGGTACACTGCTCTTTACCTCGTAAGCCCCGGAATACACCACCGTCACGCTGCATGAATGTAGAGGATAATCCTCGAACATCTGCAACCCTCTCTGGTGACAAACAACCTACTTTGCGGTGAACATGAACACAAACAAGCCTCTTCCATCGCTGAAGCCGCGCGATGCTGGTCCCGCCTCCTCAGATCCTAACGTTGCCGCCTTTCCTGTGGCCACTCCTAGAGCCGCTCCTGCTCCTCCTCCCTCTCCTGCTGCTGCTCCCAGGGCTCCAGCTCCTCCCGTGGCCGCTGCTCGGACCGCCGCTCCAGCCTCGGACTCTCCTGACACTCCAACTCCTGCTCCGAGAGACCCAAAACCTGCCGATCCCGCCTCGACAGCACCGGAGAAGGCCGCTGCTGCGTCGAAAAGTCCCCAGTCGTCCGGATCAGGATCTTCATCAGAAAACGATCCAGCGTTCAACTTCGGCAAAGGATACAAAATACCTGACGGAGGTGGCTCTTCTTCGGATACAGGAACGCCGCAGAACTCCGGCCGGACGTCACCGATCTGTCAGACGGAACGCATCAGACGCTGCAGGGCAATCAAGAGGGCACTCTGCCGCCTCGGATGTCCCGAAGAAGACTGCTGCTGCTGTGAGTGCGAGACTCCATCAGAATGCTGCAGGACAAACTGCTGCTGTCAAAATGAAACTCCAGTTAATGTCTGCTGTGACTATGAAAGTGAAGATAACTGCTGTCCGACCGAACAATGTCCCGAATACCGGTGTCCGGATCCGTGCGAAATGTTACCAGAATGCCGCGATGACGACGATCGATAGTGCAATGTGTCATCAACACGACCACCACCACCAGTGCAGCCACGCCATGACAGCTGAAGTGCAGCCGTGTCACGTCAGTGGGCTGCAATGACAGCCCCTGTCAGCTCTCTTTACTACTGACTGTCGCAGAGCTGTAGTTCACACTCGAGTGCTGAGCAGCTGCTGAGCTGGAGCAGGCTGCAAGGCGTCGAAGAGAGGATATTCGGCTGGGTATGAGTGGTGCTGAGAAGAGGAGGTTCGCAGGCACGGGTGATCCGGAGAGGACGTTCACAGGCACGGGTGACCCGGAGAGGACGTTCGCAGGCACGGGTGACCCGGATAGGACGTTCGCAGGCACGGGTGACCCGGAGAGGACGTTCGCAGGCACGGGTGATCCGGAGAGGACGTTCGCAGACACGGGTGACCCGGAGAGGACGTTCGCAGGCACGGGTGACCCGGAGAGGACGTTCGCAGGCACGGGTGACCCGGAGAGGACGTTCGCAGACACGGGTGACCCGGAAAGGACGTTCGCAGGCACGGGTGACCCGGAGAGGACGCTCACAGGCACGGTTGACCCGGCAAGGACGTTCGCAGACACGGGTGACCCGGAGAGGACGTTCGCAGGCACGGGTGATCCGGAAAGGACGTTCGCAGGCACGGGCGACCCGGAGAGGACGTTCGCAGGCACGGGTGACCCGGAGAGGACGTTCGCAGGCACGGGTGACCCGGATAGGATGTTCGCAGGCACGGGTGATCCGGAGAGGACGTTCGCAGACACGGGTGACCCGGAGAGGACGTTCGCAGGCACGGGTGACCCGGAGAGGACGCTCGCAGGCACGGGTGACCCGGAGAGGACGTTCGCAGACACGGGTGACCCGGAAAGGACGTTCGCAGGCACGGGTGACCCGGAGAGGACGCTCGCAGGCACGGGTGATCCGGAAAGGACGCTCGCAGGCACGGGCGACCCGGAGAGGACGTTCGCAGGCACGGGTGACCCGGAGAGGACGTTCGCAAGCACGTGTGGCTCCAAGTCGGAACTGTCACAGGGCTCTACTGCGCCTGAGTGCGTGATGCGCCAACAATGGCCTCTGCCCGTTCATGGTGAGCCCTCCGGACACAGCACCGCGGCACCATCACGCCACACGTCAGTCGCGTGACCCGAAAACCTCAGTGAAACGTGCAGCTCTATTTCGAGCGAAATTAACAACTCACCACGAGCCGGGTCGGCGAGCCAGTTCGCCGGATTCGTGTCAGAATCTGGACGAGGAAGCTGTGAGAGAGGTGACGGAACCTGCGCGTTCGTCCGTACATCAATGAGATCATTGTGTACCGCAGGAGGTCCCTCTCCTCCCCTCCCCCTCTCGACACCAGTGCGGGAGGCGCCTCCCCTCCCTCCCGGCAGTGGCGGGGGGGGGGGGGGGGGGCGTCATGTGACAGGTTACCTGACTCAGGGATTCGCGCTCGCTGTGAGTCATCCTTCGCCGTGCTGTTGATAGTCGCCCACCGTGAGTCAACTCTTCACCTGCTCGGCGGCCGTCGCAGTCACTCGGCACCGCTACGGTAAATCGCTCGTCAGACGGCGCAGAGCGACACTCCTAAATAGCCGCCATCAGGGTGTCAGGTAAATATTTGCGCGTCCGACGAGAGCGGCGCGGAAATAGACGATCGAGTGACGCGTCGCGCTGCGTTCGCCGCAGCCGTGGCGAGACTGACGCTAACCACTCGTACACAGACGCGGCGCGGCGGCGGCGGTGCGGCGGCGGCGCGACGACAGCGCGCCGTGTTTGCCGCTGAGTGACGAGCGGCAAAAATGGCGCGGCGCGTTTGGACCGGCGCGTGGGAACGTCGACAGTGTCGTCCGGTGGAGGTGGCGGCGACGAGCGGGGTTGGCTAACAAGGCGGAGCTGGTGCCGCAGCTTGGTGGAAAAGAGCTGCGTTTGTAAACGTGGAGCTGAAGAAGTTGGAAGCTGGACGGGAGAGATTCCACCCGCTGCTGACAGTGATGCACTGCAGTGCTGCCCCGTAGTGAGACGCCGTCTTGTCTGTGTAGGGGACGGATTGCTCCTGTTGCATAAACGCCCTGTCGTACTTTGAGTTAAACAAAGGCACTATTCAAACAATGCGAATGGCACGGCAATGGTGAAGATGTAACCTATTAACATCAAGAGCCAGCATCATGACGCCATTGTGATGTCGATCCATTTGCAAACGACCAGAATGTGTGTGATCTAACTGTTAACTCAGTAGGCGCTGATTCAAAAAACTAATCAACCTAATTTGAATCACGTCTATTCTGATGTGGTTGACCGACCTACTTTTGGTATCACGATGGAAACAAATGAAATGTATTAACATTTTACATCATTAGATAACTTTTGATCTACGTAGTGCATGGGCACGGAACATATATTTATTTGTCCTTTTTAAATAGTGTTTACGAAATTGATTAACTTAACCATAGATAACATGAACTACCTAGTTCATGTTATCTGTGATCATGTTATCTATGATCATGTTATATATGGTAGCTCATGTTATCTATGACTTAACAAATCAAAAGGATGAGTTTTCGATAACGGATCTTTTTCGAATCAACTCAGCACATAAATTAAAAATTGAACTATTCAATCCAAATTTGAATTTTTGTGAGTTGCTTCAAAAAAGATCCGAGTTCGAAAATTTATCCTTTTTTAAATATATTATATTTCGAAACACTTGAATAATTTCAAGGAAAGGTCAGTTTAGGAAAAATAATAATAAAATAAACAAATTATTAGAGAGCATTCGAAAATGTTCGGGTTGTTTTATGTGAAACGAACAAATGGTCGATGATGGAAGGGACAAAATGGAGGAGAAAAGGGCGTGGTAGGATCCTCTTCCCTTACATTCTAGAAAATGGTTAATTTTGCCGGGTTTCCTTAACCTCTTCAGATTATGTCATGTCCATAGAGTTGAAAATTGTAGAGGCAATAATATTTCAACAATTTGCTGCACAGACGTACTTCTATTTTTTAAAAAGCGACGCGGCGCAGTCACGGCGATCCATGTACATTGTAAGCTTGGACAAAACAA